>OZ010716.1:507151-561117 GCA_963932345.1 Ophion ventricosus | reverse complement strand
GAGAGAACACGCTGTACGTGTGGAAGCGAAGGCACGTTGCTGCGCAGCTCCTCGTTCAACGCTGTAGGCCAGTGTGAAGGTGCGTCATGCATCGTGAAAGAGAGAGAGAGCGATAGCGAATCTACCCTGAGTAAAATTCCTTGACGGCCTGCTCGTTCGCTTCCCCCCCCCCCCCCCCCCCCCCGGCTGTCCCATCCAAGAGGTACGAGAGCTCCAGAGAGAGAAAGATTTTCTGGAGTATCGTGAGTGAGACGCGAAGGACAAGGAGAAGAGAGAAAACGAGAAAGACGAGATCGCGGGCTCTCGGCTCTCGCAAGCAACGAGCCACCGTGGCACTTTGCTCCTTCGCTTCTCCTACCTCCACTCTTCAACACTGGCTCTCTCTCTCTCTCTCTTTCTCTCCTTTTTCTTTCTCTCACCTTACTTCCCCCACTGCGCTAACGCTCTCACGGCCCCCACCACACTCGCCGCGCGCAACGCACTCGCTCGCTCCCCACTATCGCGGCAACTCGACGCGTGCGCAGACGGCGCGATCCGCGGGACGGACGGGATAGCAAAAGGCGTTCGTCACGATGACGAACAGTGTGTGTGCGTGCACCTTTCTCGCTTCTCTCTCTCTCTTTCTCTCCCTCTCTCTCTCTCTCTCTCTCTCTCTCTCTCTCTCTCTCTCTCTCTCTCTCTCTCTCTCTCCTCTCTCTCTCTCTCTCTCTCTCTCTCTCTCTCGACCTTTTTCTATCGCGCAAAAAGCATCGAAAATTTGCTCTCTCCCGCGTGTACAGCCATTTCTTCATCATTCTCCGTTTTTTTTTTCGCCCGCATTCCACTGTACGCGAGTATACATATGATGAATCGGGGCATGGAGAAATCGACGGAGAGTCGCCACGTGGAGGAGGGGATAGCGATATTCGGGTAGAGAGACAGAGAGAGAGAGAGGTGAGAATACTATTTCCGCGCGCCACTTTATTCCTCTCCCTCTACGAAAAAAAACCCTCTCCCCTTTCTCAATATCTCTCTGCGGATACGTTACTGGAAAATTGCGATATATATATATATGTAGGACCCAGCTTGGACGCATACGTGGAAGTAAAGATAAAGAGAAGCCAAAGTCGTTCTCGCCCCCACTTGTTCACTTTCTTCTTTTTTTTTTTCTTCCGATACCAGTCTTCTTCTTGTACGTGTGTGTTTCGGCATATTCTCGTTCTCTCGTGCGCGCCTCGCCGAGAGGAGGGGAAGGCGATCGATCGCCGCTCTCGTAGAAACAACGACGTACGCAATCTTCGTACCGTGAATATCTCTACCCTCTTTCTCTCTCTCTCTCTCTCTCTCTCTCTCTCTGTGTTGAATTTCAATCGTTACGAAGTTTGAGCAACATTCTTTCCACGTTTGCGATAAGTACAAAACAGAAATTCTACTTCTCATTATTCTTTCGTGTGTTCAATGGAAAAAAAAATTCTCGGCAATTTGTCGCTCCCGATAAATTGTCAAATATGTAGATTCGACCTTTGGATTTTCCTTCCACACCAACACTTTCGGAAAAAAAACACACAGTTTTGCATACAAGATAAAATTCACGTTACGGTAGTAATCTCAAAAAAAAAAAAAAAAAACGAGACAAAATAGAATGTACAATGTGCGCCAACGCGAGAAAAATGAGAACGTGGAAAAAAAAAAGAAGAAAAAACAACACAGTTCATGCTCGAGGAATATACGCCGCGTGTATAGGGCTGTAGGTACGCAACGGAAAAAAAAAAACGGTGTGTCTCTTCTGTCGAAGCGGGACCGGTTGTCCGTTGCACGCCATTCGTGACCCCGCCCCAAAAACTCCGGGCGCAGAGTTGTCCTCTTTTTTTTTCCCCAATCGACCCGGGTAAAACTACGACGGTCAGATTTTTTTTTCTCGAGAATAATCCAACCACGAGCCAACGTGCATTCGTGCAAAAAAAAAAAAACAAGCAAACTCAATAATCCTATAATTCTTGACTGGAACATCTTCCACTTTCGATGTTTCGTTTTTTTTTTCTCTCGCTCGAGACGGACGTTCCGATTTTCAGGATCGAAAAATAATCTACCTCTATATGTTCTACCTCCCTGTTTTTCCGATGCGGATATAACGGGCTCTGCGATCGAGAATCGATTCGGAGATCGCAAGAAATAAACTACGTCGGATGAATTTTTTTTCGTGCTTGCTTTTTCTTCCTGCAACTGCGTACGTGTGCGTGCGTGCATGCATGTGTGTGTGTATGTATGTGTGTGTGTGTGTACGGAGAATGCGAAGTGAAAATGCGTGCAACTCGCGCGAGAAGAGACAGGCGACTCCCCGGGAACGTTTCGAGCTCGAAGGGTATCTGCGCCTGCGTTCCGTAGCCGCTAGCTCGCGGGGGCACCAATCGCAAAGCTCGCGTCCCTTCCCGTGCCGCGGCTCGCCGGCGACTCGCCCGTAGACAGTCCCCACCACGCGCCTCCCCTCCCCACTCCTGCCTCGCAATCGAGCTCCTCCGTTTATTCGCGCGCCCCACTTTGCGTCCCGTGCTTCCCCTCCGCGGATCTTTTCTCCCCCCCCTCCCCCACCATTCTCACGAGCTGGATTCTATACTGGATTTTTTTTTCTCTCTCCACTACGCTCTTCGTAGATGCCGCTCCCTCTCGCTCAGTCCTGGCCTCACCCTCTCCTCCTGGCAAAAAAATATCCGCGAGGGCTTTTATATCTGCGTAAATGCGAACTCGACGCGCGAGAGAGAGAGAGAGAGAGAGAGAGAGAGAGAGAGAGTGAGTGGGTGAGATGGATGAGGAAGTTTCGATCGAGCTCTCGCGTCTCTCTGTGAACCACCCCTACTCGACGCTCTTACCATGTTTTTCTCCGCCCACCCTTTCCTCCCACCCGCTCCACTCATCCTTCCCCTATTTTTTCACCCGCTGTCTCTGTCTCGCTCGCGCCCTCGCCAACTTCCTTTTTCCTTGATTTAATTTCGCACGCTCGTGTCCGGTATTACGCGAAAAGCCCCGGCGCCCCGTGAGGACTTTTCGAATCTCCGAAGCTACGCTTCTTCTTCTTCTTCTTCTTCTTGCTCCCTCGCTCGTTTATTCTTTCTCCTTTTATATTCCGTTTTATACTTTTCTATTTCTATACAGTCTCACTCCGAGTCTTCTCCAACCATCTATTACTTGTCCATTTATCTTCCTCTCTCTCTATCTCTCTCTCTCTCTCTCTCTCTCACTCCAATTCTCGATCTCGTTTCTCGACGTCGTCGACGTCCTACACAACACATAGATCTCGGAGGGGGCCGCGACGTACGAGAGATACACGTACACCCTTCGGCTCGAGTTCTCTCCAACCCGGCGAAAAGCAAGGCGTTGCCATGCGGAGAGAGCCCTCTTTTCTTGCTGTCCCTTGCGTTTCGCCGCATACCCTGGTCTCCTTCTCCCTCTCTCTTTCTCACTCGGTCTCTCTCTCTCTCTCTCTCTCTCTCTCTCTCTCTCTCTCTCTCTCTCTCTCTCTCTCTCACTCTCTCTCTCTCTAATTTACTCGCCCGCCCAACTTTCGCGATTACACTCCCTGCGTCTCCTGGCCATTCTGTTATCCACCTTGTGCATACGTATATAAAAAGAACATGTTTATTAAGGTAGTAGTCGTCGCGATGTCGTTTTTCTATAGAATTTTCTTCAATTTTCAGAACAGTCAAATAAGTGAGTTCTTGCAAAATTTCCAAACGATTCACCGTTTCGTATTGGAGATATTGGCAATCAAAGATTTCACGCAATAACTTCGAAACTTTTGTAAAGATTTTTTTTTTTAATTCTCAATTACAGAGGAACACATGACCGTCCGGTTTCAGAGATATAGCAATTTATTATTTTTTATTTTAATCTAATTTCATTATTATTCTTCATTATTTTTTAACTTTTTTACATTCCGACAACATGTAAGAATTACTTTATAAGGATACTTCGCAATATGACGAGGCTTTCATCGCTTGACCGGAGAATAAGAAACTAAAATAGAAACGTCTTGACGCCAAGCAAAAAAAAAAAAAAAAAAATTCGACGCCACTAACACGCCGTGTATTCTTTATATAATAAGATGTTAATTTACTGGTCGTTATTGAACTTTGAATCGACGTTGTTCCACGCGGAACACGCCTCGAGGAGCCGAAAATCCGACGATACTTGACAAATGTATAAATTACAGGATGGAAATCTGTAGAAACCTATTTAATTCAATCCTTTCTCGTTTTGCTTTTCAAACATATTTTTTCTAAGATTCGATTCGTTTCTTATTTTTTTGCCCGCCTGTGCAATGACGAATCGTTAACATTGTGTTATCGTCTTCTTGCAGATATGGACGCGTGCAGAGCGTCAAGTTGTTGCCACGGGGCGAGGAGTGCCCCGTGGACGGGGGGTTCAGGTGGTACGACAGGCGAGGGAGCCGAGGTCGGTACCGGAGTCGGCTCGGGCTCCGTTGGCGTTGGGGTCTCGTCATCGGCGATCATCACCGGGAGCGCATCCGCGACGGTTGCGTTCATGGATATCAAGTCCGCAGCTAAGGCACACGCGACCGAGCACACGCTGGACGAGAGATCACTCACAACACAGTACTACGAGCCACAGCATCTTCAGCACAGATTTCCCGCCCACGGGTAAGCGCACTCTCTGTCTCTCTCTCTCCCTCTCTCTCTCTCTCTCTCTCTCTCTCTCTCTCTCTCTCTCTCTCTCTCCCCCCCCCCCCTCTCCCCCTCTTCCCTCCCCGGCATTCATCGCAAAAACCCTTGAAAAAAAAAAAACATCCTTCCAATCAACGAATTCCTTGCCCATTTTGCAACGAAATCTCGAAACTCGCGCCAAGTGTAGTGCGCGTAAAAAGAAAGGAAATAAAATGCAGAAAAAAAAAAAACGTTTCTTCTCGTTGCTCGTATCGCAATCACTCGACGACGCAACGGAGTACGTAGAAGCTCAGTGAATAATACGACGATAGAGTGTTAGCGAGAAAAAAAAGAAAAAACGCGTGCTCGTTGTGCCAGGAGTGTACGAGAGATGGATTATCGTCGTTTTTCTCTCGTCGTCGTTGCTATCAACGACCTCGCTTGCCACCAAGGATATGCAGTGTTGGAATGCAGTGATTTTGGATTACACGACTTTGCGAAGATGACGAAAAGAAAGAAAGAAAAATAACGCCAATAATACCGGGTAAAAGTAAATAAAATATAAATGTTTTTTTTTTTCGTGCGCGCTTCTCACCAGCGTAATTGTCCCCAAGTGTGTGGAAGGGCAAGCGTGCATCGCATCAAAGGATACTTGTGTGCGCGACGTGTGCCTTAACCGGAGCAACAATCGACGCGTTTGAAAAATTCGGGATTTATCGGTGGTATATTTTTTTTTGACGGGATTCCATTCCTACCTCCCCACCCTCACCTCTCTCTCTCTCTCTCTCTCTCTCTCTCTCTCTCTCTCTCTCAAGTTTCCATTATAAATGACTCAAATAAATGGAATTATTATTATTATTATTATTATTGTTATTATTATCGTAAACACTGGTAGCAATCAAAGTAAAATTGATGATATTCACATATATTCAACATCCACACATACTGTACCGTTGAAAATTAAATACGCGAAGGGCAATGTAAATTAAATGGCAAGTTGCTTTTTTTTCTTCTTCAGTGCATTATATACAGTGGGTAAAAAAAGTATTTGGAAATTATTCTACGAAAAAAGATATAATACTTTAACATTTTGGAACATGTTGAAGTTTGCATCGTTGGAACGTTTTTTTTTCTTCAATTCTTATTTTTATTATCCAAAATATATTCTCACATATTGTGAATTCTAAGAATTCCGAAAAACGTTTGATTTTCGAGGCTCAGATTTGGAAAAAATTGACATGTGAAACTTCTGTTGCGTTCCAACGATGCAAACTTCAATATGAAAGTTCTGGTCGTTTTTCAATTGAAAGAAATTAAAAGAAGACATATTTTCAATAAATTTATCAATATAGATTTTTTCTCTTTTTAAAATTAATTCAATTCAATTCTTCTCTAAATGAATAAATTCTCTTAGTTGATTGAATTTAATTCTCAAGCAACATTATACACATTCGATACATTCATTGATAAATGCATTGATAATGTATTATCCTCATTTAATTTATTCATCCCATGCAATTCTACTATTCCAACGAATAAATTCTCTTTTAATCAATTGATTGAACTTCATTGTAAAATAAAATCATAAATTTTCAATACATTCGTTAATAAATGCATTGAGTTTGACGAAGATAAAAAAAATCGATACACATCCAATACAATTATTGATAAGTGCATTGCAAATGTATTATTTTCTTTTAATTATACATAATTATAATGAAACTTTTAATTAATATATAATTATGAAGCGACATTTTATTAAAACGCATCAATGATAACGTAAAATGCTACTACATATATAAAAGTAAAGGATAACTGATAGGTTGAATGAGACTGAAGTTTGCAACGTTTAAATGCAACGAAGATTATTACTTTTCAATTGCTCGAATTTCTTGTGTCTAATATTCGTAAAAAAAATCCATCAAACATATTTCTTTAAATCGCATATCTAGCGATCAATTATTTTTATCTGGAAAAACAAATAATTTGTGAGAACAATTTAAAACGTGAAATAAAATTATGAAAAAGAATTTTCTTTGCGTTCCAACGATGCAAACTTCAGGATCATTAGACTGATTACTATTGCCTTATTATTATGCAATTGCAAGCAATACATACACGGAGAGAATTAAAAAGTAATTTTTGTCGTGAATTTCACGGTTAAAATTACCGTGGTATATTTAAATGTGGCGACAAGTGAGAAAAGCATAATAATTCGTATGCGACAAGTTTTTTTTTAACTCACGTTACAGAAAATTTCAAATACGTAGGTAAAATTTTACTATATACAAGAAGGGTAGCGCGCACGATAATTTTTACCAAGAGCACAATGCATTTTCCTATAACACTCATTAAATTTTATAATAAATCTTAAAATAACTGTTATAAAGACGATACGTTTTTTATAGACATTTTTCAAAGGCATAAAATAATAAAATGCATAGTAAAATTTCGCTGATATTGTATATTTTTTAAATTTAACTTTTGCGTATTTTGTTACACATGAAAATTTACTGGAAAATCTGGTAAAATTTTCTATCTGAAGAAAAAATTTTATTTTATTTTCGTGAAAATCTGTGTTTTACTCAGTAATAATAAGGGAAGTTTTAGGGTTGTCATCTGGTTACCGTTACTGCACGGTAATTTTTAACATTTAATTCTCTCCGTGTAACTCAAGTGTAGGATACTCCTGTTTGTGAGTAGAAAAGCCGAAAACGAACTTACCGAGTTGGAGCAATCCAGCAGAAGTGTTATCAATTTAGCAGTATCGCGTGATAGTAGCGTACTTGTTGTTGGAAGTACTACAAGTAGTGTTAGTATCTCTCTCTCTCTCTCTCTCTCTCTCTCTCTCTCTCTCTCTCTCTCTCTCTCGCTCTCTCTCGCTCTCTCTCGCTCTCTCTCGCTCTCTCTCTCGCTCATTCGCAAGTCACACATTCACACCTTAATTTCGTTCTCGGGCTTGTCTGTGCCCTTGCAGGGATCTCCGCACCCATAGGACGAAACAATCCTCCTCCCCCCCGCCCCCGCCCCTATCACTTTTTCTTCCTGTCTCTTTCTTTCTTATTACTTTCTTGACTCTCTGCGTTTCTTTTTTTTTGCCCATTCGATTTTGCGAGCCCTACCTTTGAGGGCTTGTGACGTTTGTTCATTTATATCTCACTTTCCGGCTCAACTTCGCGATGTTTTTTTCACTTCAGTCGCACTCACGTTTCATCGATCGCGGGACGTCTTTTTTTTTCTCATTCGTTTTCTTTGGTTGTTTCTCTTCTCTCTCTCTCTCTCTCTCTCTCTCTCTCTCCTCTCTCAAGCACCAGCAGCAATAATCGATAGTTCGCTCGCGTGTTAACCCGCTTGACCGAATCATACCGATCGGCTTCGCGCTCCCCCCCCCCCTGCTCTTCTCCTTGTTTATTTAGCGTTTTCTCGCCTTTAACAATATTTGTTCGTTTTCCATAGTCTCTCATTTCGCATTTGTTTTTTCGTACTCGCGAAGGGGCCGGGCTCGCGTTCGGACGACGGCGCAACGTCGACGAGGGGCGGAGGAGGAGGAGAGAATTACAAAAAAATAAACGCGCCGCGTCTCGCTCGCATCCGGACATGCAAAACGCACTTCCGAGAAATCGTAGCTACGATCGTGCTTCTCCTCGCCCTTCCTCCCCCCCCCCTCTCCGTTCGCCGCTCGTCGGCTTTGTCGGTCGAGATTATTCGACGATGACGTGTTGTGTTTCGTTCGATGACGGTGCTCGTTTCGTCTCGTTCGTTTTTGCGATTCCATCCATCACGTATTCCTTCTCTACTATTTTTCTCGTGTTTTTTTTTCTCTTTTCTCTCTCTCTCTCTCTCTCTCTCTCTCTCTCTCTCTCTCTCTCTCTCTCTCTCTCTCTCTCTCTCTCTCCCCCCTCTCACTCTCTCTCGTCGAATTAATGAATCTTGTGTTTTTTTTTTTTTCGACGTACGATTGTGCCTATTCCCTTGCGAAATTTTCGCGTATTTATTTCCATTTGCTAATCTGTGTGCGCGTTGTGTAGTATTAATATTAATTATTATTAAAGTTAACTGAACGATAGGCATCGAAAATAGTATTTATCGTAGATGTTCATTAGCGTTTCCTGTGTATGGAAGGAAGAGAGGGGAAAGAGAGAGAGAGAGAGAGAGAAAGAGAGACAAATACGTATAACTTTATTCCCCTTCCCTGTGGCGTCCTTGGCCGAACCGGCGAAATAGTCGACCGTGTCATTCTTGTTTATTGTGCGCTGCGCTCAGTAGGAAACACGAACGCGCTTGTACCTGTCGCGTTATCGCGTACGGACAGGATTTCGGGTGTGCGCGATTCGCGAGCTCTACTTGTATAGTGTGTTTACCTTTGATAATTACGCATTTGTGCGAATCGAGTTTTTTATGTCGTAAGACAATCGTGTGGAATATTAGAAAATTTGATAATCTCGGTAGTGCTATTATTTTTTTTTATAATAAATAATTATAACGATGAAAAAGAAACATGATTTGTTATTATTCATTAAAAAAAATATATTTTCAAATACACAATCATGTCAAAAATGACAAAAAAAACACGATTTATCACTATTATTTTTAAACACATTACTTTTAAATATTTAACGTTTAATAATAAATCATTTTAACGATGAAAAAGAAACATAATTTATTATTATTCTTTTTTTTATATTTTCAAATACTAAATCATGACAGTAAGGATTACATAACACGATTTATTACTATTATTTTTAAACACATTACTTTTAAATATTTAACTTTTAATAATAAATAATTTTAACGGTGAAAAAGAAACATTATTATTATTATTTTTTTTTATATTTTCAATTACTAAATCATGACAATAATGAAAAACACGATTTATTACGATTATTTTTAAACACATTACTCTTAAATATTTAACTTTTAATAATAAATAATTTTAACGATGAAAAAGAAACATAATTTATTATTATACTTTTTTTTATATTTGCAAATACTAAATCATGACAATAATGAAAAAAAACACGATCTATTACTATTATTTACAAACACATTACTTTTAAATATTTAGCTTTTAATAATAAATCATTTTAACGGTGAAAAAGAAACATTATTATTATTCTTTTTTTTTATATTTGAAATTACTAAATCATGACAATAATGAAAAAACACGATTTATTACTATTATTTTTAAACACATTATTTTAAAATATTTAACTTTTAATAATAAATAAGTTTAACGATGAAAAAGAAACATAATTTATTATTATGATTTAAAAAACATTTCCAACTACTAAATCACATCAATAATGAAAAAAAACATGATTCATAACTCATTTTTAAATATGTTTATTACTATTATTTCAAAAGATTTTTGTATAATAAATCATTTGAATAATTTAAAAAAAAGTATTGGTTTCTTTTAAAAATATTAATTAATGATAAATAATTTGAATAATTTGCAAAAGAACGAAAATAAAACTTGGGAATGCAAGCAACTCGTTTCCGTCTTGCTTTTTTTTTTTTTTTTGTGACATTCCAATTTACCCGAGTGACAATTGAACGTTGGCGTGTGTTTCAGAAGTTCGGAGGATCATGGAGGATCCGTTGTCGGCGTCGGTGGTGTCGTCGGGGTTGGGACGGTTGGGACAGGAGTCGGGGTCGTCGGTGTCGCCGAGAGAGGAGTCACCGAGTCCTTCGAGGCGAGGGTCTCGCACGGGGGCTTTTACGGAACGGAGCGAGTCGTCAATCGCGGTGGTGTTGTCGTGGTTGAGCACTCGGGGGATCCTTCAACGGTCGACCAAGGTGGCTACATACCACGCGGCAGGCCAACACCGGTTGGCCCTTATCACGTGACGTCGACGAGGGCGAGGGATCGGCTGTATCCGAGAACGGGGCCGTACGCCACGGGACCGCCACCCCCGCCGCATCTAGAGCGTCATCGTGCCAGTATGACCGCCTCATCGTGGTCCACGTACGAGCCAGCCTCGTCGAGATACGCCTCCGTGCCGCCGCCACCCTCGCCCGCGAACACGGACGCCTATCAGGAAGAATCCGGTGGTACGTTCACGCACAAAGAAAAGAAAGTCTCGCGTTAATTTTGCCTGATTAAATTGGACTTTTATTGGCCCGTGTCCTTTTAATTGAAATTTTTTTATACCCTATTTGCCCGACCGAAAAATAATCAAGAAACTAACTAAACAATTTAAACATTTGCAGCGGGAGGCGTCGGTGGTGTTGGTGGTGGTGGTGGTGGTGGAGGTGGTGGTGGTGGTGGTGGTGGTGGTGGTGGTGGTGGTGGTGGTGGTGGTGGTAACAGCGGTACCGGAAGCGGAAGCGGGGGCGTTGGTACGCTCCGACAGCACAAAAAGCAAAGAAGAAAATCGCGAAGCGGCAGCAGCTCGCCGAGTGGCTCGAGTCGTTCCGGTAGCAGCAGCAGTCGCAGCAGCCGAAGTGGCTCCTCGGGTGGGAGCACGTCCGGCGGCAGCAGCTCACCCGGTAGTAGCTCGCCTCACAGATCGGCAAACGCCGCAGTATCCGAGGATCGTCGTCCGCTCGCTATATGCGTGAGAAATTTGCCCGCTCGCAGCAGCGACACGTCCCTCAAGGATGGCCTCTTTCACGAGTACAAGAAACACGGAAAAGTGACGTGGGTGAAAGTCGTCGGTGCAGCGGGCGATCGTTACGCCCTCGTGTGCTTCAAAAAACCCGAGGACGTTGAAAAAGCACTCGAGGTGTCGCACGACAAATTGTTCTTCGGTTGTAAAATCGAGGTCGCGCCCTATCAGGGCTACGACGTCGAGGACAACGAATTCAGGCCTTACGAGGCCGAGCTCGACGAGTATCATCCGAAAGCAACGAGAACACTTTTCATCGGTAATCTCGAGAAGGACGTTACCGCGTCCGAGCTCAGGAAGCACTTTGAACCCTTCGGCGAAATAATCGTGCGTTTTACAAATTTTATATCTTAGCCCTTCTTCTTCTTCTTTTTTTTATTTTATTTTTTTATATCTCGGCATATCCAGTCAAACCTGTCAGAATTTTTCGATTCTTGGCGATTCGTGATGATAATAACGAGTTTTTTTTTTTTGCACCAAGCTGTAAAAAATGATCGATCAACGAATAATGAGCGAAAAAAAAGATTATTCTCAATCGTCAATTTATTCTGAATTTTTGGAATCACGCCTTGGCGAGACTACTACCTCAAGAAGTTGTTCTATAATTGAAAAAAATCCCTGAATGCAACGATCGACAAAATTGTATGATAGAAATTGCAAAAAAAAAGGGAGAAGAATATTCTGAAAAAAAAAACATGCCAAGTATTGAGAAAAATCCACTATTTTTCCTGATCGATCCTAAACATTAATTCTTTGAGACTTTGGTCGAATCGCGCGCGTCCCGATCGGAAACAAAATCGGTAAAAAATCATTGTCCTATTACGATCGTGATCGATATTAACGCTCTCCGTTATCTCTAATTCTTTTCGTCTTGCTCTTTGTCACTTTGGTCGCAGGAAATCGATATAAAGAAGCAGGGAGCGGTCTCGAGTTACGCTTTCTGTCAGTATTCCGACATCGGTAGCGTCGTGAAGGCAATGAGATCGATGGACGGCGAGCATCTCGGCTCGAATCGTATAAAACTCGGATTTGGAAAGTCAATGCCGACCTCGTGCGTGTGGGTCGACGGTATCGGAGGTAAGTCCCAGAAATTTGAATTCCCAAAAAAACCCTCCGTAGTACGCGTTGAGGGGCGCATGCGACTGGAGTGCCGAACGAGCGATCAATTCCGAGATCGTTCGAGCCTGTTTCTTATTCCCTCTTGCCATTTTTGTTTTTGAGAAGAAGAAAAAAAAATGCCACTGTCTCTCTCTCTCTCTCTCTCTCTCTCTCACCGCCCGCAGATTGCGTGTCGGAGAAGTACATAAACATGCAGTTTCACCAGTTCGGCCCGATCACGCAAGTGGTGGTTGACCGTGAGCGAGGTCACGCGCTCGTCTTCTTCGAACAGATTAGTTGCGCCCAGGCGGCGGTTAAAGAGATGAGGGGTGCCGCGCTTAGGGGACGTCGTTTGCAGGTCGACTTTGCCTCGAGAGAGTGCCAAGAGACGTTTTACGAGCATCTCGAGCGTCAGGGTGTTACGGGTGAGAAGCCCTGGGACACGAGACCCTCGCCAGCCCCGACTTTCGACGTGGCGTGAGTTTTACAATCTTCTCGTTAATGCCACGAATATATATCGAGAGATCTTTGCCCCTTAATACCGCGTATGGATTTTTCTACGTAGGAGAGAGCGAAGCTTCGAGTCGGCGGTTACGGTGCCGAATGCCGGCAGTCGTTTTACCCGCTACGAGACGCCACCGAGGGCGAGGACGGCGAGTTACTCGCGAACACCCGGTGGTGGAAGCACACCGGGCGCAAGCCCGGCCCATCCTACCGCCATGTCGCGAAGCAGCAGACGCTCTTATCAAACCGATCCGTACTACGAGGGCGACTACACCGAGCCAACGCCGAGAAGGTAACACTCTCGTATCCTCCTCCTCCTCCTCCTCCTCTTA
The DNA here is from genome assembly GCA_963932345.1 of Ophion ventricosus. Lineage (NCBI taxonomy): Eukaryota > Metazoa > Arthropoda > Insecta > Hymenoptera > Ichneumonidae > Ophion > Ophion ventricosus. Next base: position 547,935 of record OZ010716.1, on the reverse strand, counting down.
CAATTTCCTTTCTCTCTAACGCTTCTCCTCTGTCTCAAAAGGTTCCGAAGTTACGACGAGTTCAGCCAGGGCAGCGGGGCGAGCCACGACGATTACGAGACGAGCGTAATAAGCGACGCAAAGATCAACGATGACGATTTGCAACCACCACCGCCGAGGCGTCACGCTGTACAGAGCGTCGTAACGAGCGTCGAGCCCACAGCGCCACCCCCGCTGCTACTACCACCACCGGATATCAGGCATTTGCAGAAGGAACGAGTTCATCTGCTCGAACAACTTGAGGAATGTCACAGTAGCGGTGACGAGGGTTTCGCGCCCAAGAAACGACAAAAACTCGACGTACCCTCGACGATACTTTGCGAGGACGACGAGCCAGAGATTGCCTCGTTACTCGTCACCTCACACTCCGGCAGAAAGGGCATGGAAGTACGTCGCGTCAGCGACAGCAAAATACTCGTTCATCATACGACGAGGCGAGGCAGTTGCGAGGGACGAGGTCCCGGACCATGCAAAAGGAGACGAGACACCACCAGCAGGTCAGTTACGAGCATTTACTTTACAACTCGTGCAAGAGAATATTAGAAAAAAAAATAAGAACGATGAAAAGACAGGGAAGAATGTACGAGTATGTTTGGGTTATTTTTCTTCAAAGGATAAATCGCGAAATAGCTGAAATCCAGGGAATAATAGTGCACAAAAATAATAATTCCCTCGTACAGAATATTAGAAAAGAATAAAAATTCTTCCCTGCCTTTTCACCGTTCGTTTTTTTTTTCATTTTCTCCCACGTGTGGGAAGAATACAAGTGTATTGATTTTTTTTCTCTCGTTAACTCGCGAGAGATTTTTCTGGAAATGTTCGTAATGTAATTGGTGATGGCTAACGTGGAGTACGTATCTCGACAGGCACCACGAGCATCACGACGGTTCTCGACCGGGTACACCGTTGGTTGACGAGAGGCCGGAGAATCTCGTGCCGAGCGAGCCTCGTAGATTTCGCGAGCGCAGCCACGAGGGTCCGTTGTCGTTACCGTTGCCGCGTTTCGCCGCGCAAATGATGAACAACAACAACACGAGTAGCAGCAACAACAATAACGGTGCTGGTGGTGGTGGTGGTGGTGGTGGTGGTGGTGGAGGTGGTGGTGGAGGTGCGGTTGGCAGTTGTCCACGTCCGAGCGGTGGCGTTGGTGGTGGTGCGAGCGTGGCGAAGGTGGCGAGTCCACCGTGCGCGGCGTCATTACCGTCCGCGCCTAGTCCGCGCGCAGCTCCTCAGCCACCGGCCTCGCCACCTCCGCGTCATCCGAGCCCGAGCCCGACGAGCTCGGACAGCGAGACCGCGCCGCAGTCGCCGAGCCTCGAGGAGAGAATACGCTCGCTCGACGAGAAATACGAAAAGTGGTCGGGCTCGAGGGCTCTAAGCGCCGCGGGTGGCGACGCCCTCGCGAAACTCGACGCAACCGCATCCGAGAGATTTAGGTTTCGTCACAAATTACTCGATCTCGATTTGAACGAGGTACAACCGTCGGACATTGTGAAATCCGTACTCGCAAAAAGAAGCGTCTTCGACGAGGATTCCAAGAGATTGGAGAACTTCAACGAGAAATACGAGCCTCGAGAATTCACGGGTGTCACGGGGGTCGTCGGGACGACGAGCGCGACGACGAGCAGTAATTTGATCGTCGGTAGCGCGACTTCCGTCGCCGCCGCCGTAGCCGCCGCTACCGTAACCACTGCCGCAACGCCCGGAGGTGGCTGCGGTGGAAAAGTTGGCCTTCAGTATCCGTTCCCTAGTCATCCGCCGGTACAGCAGCTGCTGCAACAGCAGTCGAGCGGTAGTGGCGCAACATCCTCGGTCGTAACGTCCAGCCTCGTCGTTGTTGTCAGCGGCTCGACGAGCACGGCGTCAAGCCTCGGTACGATAGTTGCAACAACGACGTCCGCGACGTCCGTCGTTGTTGCAACAACCGCGTCCAAGTCCGATCCTCGTACGATCATTCACAATTGTGTACATCCTACGACACCTACGACCCCTCTCACATCGGGACAATCGGTTAAAACTCCGAGCCCCGAATTGCCGCCGGTCTCGTTGCCGGTACCTCCAGCCGGTACGTCAACCGTTGCCGCAACGAGCAACAATTTCCCTGGCGTTAGCCTCGCGAGTATATCGAGCAACATTACGAATATTTCACCGGCACAAAATACCGTCGCGAGAACGAGCAACGCTTTACCTCTTGTCTCGTCGTTGTCGTCGTCAACGTCAACGTCGAGTAGTTCCTTGCCTACCACGTCCGCGGTGAGTTGCTCAACACCGGCGAGCCTCGTAACCTCGATAACGTCCACGTGTACCTCGGTGAGCGCTGCTCTCGCGATGGTGACTACCGCCTCGCCGACCATCACCACGATCACTTCGGCGAGCGTTGTCAATGCTCATAATCATCATCATCATCATCATCACCATCCGCAGCAGCAACAGCCTCATCAAACATCAAGCTCAACGTCGATCGCGTCCTCGAGTTCGTCCTCATCGTCATCATCATCCTCGTCGAGCTCCTCCGCGTCCTCGGTACCCTCGACGACAGCCCCCGAGACGACTTCGAGAGCCCGTCTCAAGAAGGACAACGTCAACAAGGAAACGAGAGAATCACGGGACGGGAAAGAGACGAGAGAGAGACACGCGAGAGGCACCAAGGATTGTCCGAGGCGATCGAGGCGTGACGAGTCGACGACGCCGGAGACCGAGAAAACGCGAAGGGATCGCGACGAGGCGGCGGTTATTAGCGTTCTCGCGACAAGCGTACCTTCCACCGAGACAAGCCTCGAGCCCGAGCCGTCCCATACGAATAACCCGAAAGAGGCCAAGTACGAGAGAAAAGAACGCGAGGATCGCGAGAGGCGAGAGCGCGAGGAACGCGAACGCCAAGAGCGGAGGGACAAGGAGGAGCGCGAGCGTCAGGAGCGCAAAGAGCGGGAGGAGCGCGAGAGGCGAGAAAAGGACGAGGAGAGACGCGAACGTGAGAGACTCGACAAGGAGAGACAGGAGAAGGAACGACGCGAACGGGAGGAGAGAGAACGCGAGAGAAAGGAGAGAGAGGAGACGGAGGCGCGGGAACGCGAGAGACGGGAGAAAGAGAGAATCGAGCGAGAACGTAAGGATAGAGAAGAGAAGGAACGCCAGGAGCGACGCGAGAGGGAGGAACGCGAGAGAAAGGAGGCCGCGAGAATCGAGCGGGAAAAACAGGAGAAGGAACGACAGAGGAAGGAACGCGAGGAACAGGAGAGACGCGATAAAGAGGAGCGCGAACGTCTCGAGCGCGAGAGAAGGAGAGAGGAGAAGGAGCGCATAGAGAGGGAGAGAAAACGCGAGAGGGAGGAACGCGAGAGGCTCGAGCGCGAGAGACGAAAGGAGAAGGAGGAACGTGAACGAGCCGAGAAGGAGAAACGCGATAAAGAGGAGAAGGAGAGAATCGAACGTGAGAAACACGAGAAGGAGAAGAGACGGGAGCGCGAGGAACAAGAGAGGCGAGACAAGGAGAAAGCCGCGGAACGTGAGAAACGTAGGGAACGCGAGGAGAAGGAAAAGGACAAGAAGGATCGCGACGAATCGAGAAGACTTCAACAACTACAACAGCAACAACCCCAACCTCAATCTCAATCTCAATCTCAATCTCAATCTCAACCACAACAGCAGCAGCAACAACAACCGCCGCAGCAGCAACAACAACAACAACAACAACAACAGCAACAACTGCAACAGCTGCAGCCGACGGAAAATCATCTCCACCTCGTTACTACCTCGCAGGCTCAAGCCTCACCGGCAGCGCCGGTCACGATAAAACGACGTTGCTCGTCTCAGGACGCTCTCGCGCCCGAGGACGACGCGAAACGCATGAAAATCAGCTCCGAGCACAGAAGGGACAGCAAAGATCGTCCACGACAGAATCGACGATCCGAGGATCGCAAACACCGAAACAACGATTCACATCGCGCGATTCGCGACAGTCGCGATACTCGCGACAGCAACAAGGAATCATCGTCTTCCGTGCAATCACAGGAGAATCGTGAAAATCGCGAATCCTCGCAGACGCGCGGCGGTGGCAACGACGGTGGAACGAGAGACGTAAGTCGCGAGCAGCTCGTCATCAAGGATTGCCGCGAGTCATCCAGGGATTCGAAGGACTGCCGCGAGAGCAATCGCGATAGCAAGGATGCACGCGATAATTTACGCGACATTCGCGAGAGTCGGGAGAATCGCGAGAATCGTGAGAACAATCGTGACGCCAAGGAGAAACAGCGAAGCAAGCGTAATCGCTTGGAGCGCACGGAGAAAGAGATGAGAGAACGGAGTCCGCGGGTCTCGCACGAATTGGACAAGGAATTTCTCGCGAGGCTCGAACTATCGAAGCGCACGAACGACTCGAGTCCCCCGAATACCGTGGGCGGCGTTCATCATCATCATCATTCTCACCATCATCATCAGCAACAGCAGCAGCAGCTGCAGCAAAGGGAATCTTCCCAGCGCGAGCAGCAGCAGCATCATCATCATCATCACCATCATCATCATCACCATCGGGAACAATCGTCGATGAGCGTGCACAGCGATCAGGAGGACGGTAATTCGTCGAATCACGAGTTAACGGTCACGAGGCATCCGTCCAATACAACCGACACCGACAGCGACGAGCCCAAGAAACACTCGATCTTCGATATTATTGACGACGAGCCTGCCTACATATCTATGTACGACAAAGTCAAGGCGCGCTCGACCAAGAACATGCAAAAACTCGAGGAGGAGAAACGTCAGGTTAGACTGAGAGACAAATTTTCGCAATTGAAGCAGAGACGCGCGAGACGCGAGGAGAAGAAGCAAAGTACATCGTGGGACGGCGATTCGGTCAGTAGCAAAGCACTCACCGAGGACGAGGCAACCTCCGAGTCCGATTCCACACGCGCCAAATCACTCTCGCGCAAAGGCTCCCGATCGCGAATACACTCGGACACAAGCGAAGAGGACGAATCCTTCAACAACAAAATACACAAGATAAAGAGCGAAAGATTTCACGAGAGCGACATAGATCTTGGCTTCGCTGATACGGAGGAGAAGCCGAATCCCGGTGACTCGTCATCCTCAGTTGTCAACGTAGCCAATAGCGTGGTCGTACACGCGATTAAAAAAGAACCAAGATCCTCGGACGACGAGGACCCGAGACTGCCCCTTGAGTTTACGTCGAGTCATCAAGCCTCGGTCGTCGTCGTTAACAATCATCAGCGCGACTCGCGTAAAAAGTCACACAAGAAGAAGCAAAAGAGGCAAAAGACTTCGATATCGAGCGAGGAGAGCGTCAAAATTGAGCCTGGCACGGAACATCTTGCTGAGCACAAAAGTCGAAGCAACTCCCTCGTCACGAGCGCTCTCGAGTGTCGTTTGAATCATACCAACGACGCGAACGCAACGACTACTACAACGAGCGTCACGAGCGCCGCGAGCATGACGACAACAATGGCCGCTACAACAATGGCCGCGACGACAACGACGACGACGACGACCACCACCACCACCACTACCACCGTCACGACGAATACCAACACCAACACCACCACCACTTCGTCGTCTACGACCAACAGCAGCGTTGTCACCGGGGGAACGGGGCTCGAGTGCGCCGAGGAGCGAATGCGACAGGAGAAAAAGCAGCGCAACAAGAAGGAGAAACGTCGCGAGAGAAACGGCGAGGAAAAGATGAAGGCAAGGCGGAAGCGGCTGAATCGACAAGAGGCCAGAGATTCTCAAAAAATGGAAGACATCTTTGGCCCGTTGTCGGACGACGTGGACGAATCACCCGCGAGCACGTTCTTCAATCGCCTCGGTAATATCGCGCCCGATAACAACGCTTACGCGTCGGACAGTGACGGTGCGCCAAGTCCGATCCTCGATCTCGACAGAGTCAGGCGAAAAGCCGAGAAGAAGAGACGCCACCAAGCCGAGGACGAGAACAGCGTCGATCTGGTTGAGGCGGGTCGCGAGATCGAGGCTAAACTTCTCGGCTTGCCGATGTCACCGAAACCGACGAGTATACCGTCGTGCGTCGAGGCGAACAACGATCACGACGTTTTTCGCTTCACCGACGACAACGACAGCGTCGAGCCCTCGACACCGAGCACCGCCCCCGAGAAGGTCAAAGAGAAGAAGAAGAAGCGTAAAAAGTCGAAGGAGGAACGCGCCCGTAAGGAACATCATCATCATCACCATCATCATCATCATCACGACGAGAATCGCGACGAATTCGATTATCTCGATTACGTTAGCTCGCGCGCGAGTACACCGCTCGCACGTATGACCGTCTCGCCAATTTCACAAGACGCACTTCTCAGTCCAATACCAAAAATCATTCCCACCGCTATGCCGTCACCCGCGCCCCCGATCGTCGTGGCAACCGCCGTAGTGAGTCCGGTCGCGAATAAAATCGAGAAGAAAAAAGACAAGTTTATACCGGGCTTCGGTACGGAGATCGACGAGACGATACACGAGAACGCGGTCAAGAGTATATCCGAGCCGGAGGATCGCGAGAACGCGGCAGCGCGCAAGAGTTGCGCGAGCCGCGACGAAGCGGAAGTCACAGCGCCGGCGACACCACCGCCCAGGACCGAGGACAAGCCGCGCGTCGTAATATCGCAAGAGGAGACCGAGGACGCCGTGGCCGCGTTGCTCGAGGAAACATTTGGCGGCTCGACCGAGGACTTCTCGTACGAGGGCGAGGAGGACGAAGCCGAGGGCGAGGACGCGAGCGTTGCACCCTCGGACGCGCCTCAGGAGGACGTCGAGGAGATGCAACAAGCTGTCGAGAGTCTGAACGCATCGACGGTCGAGAACGAGGCCGATTTGAAGCCTGATACACCACAGAGCGAGCACGATCTTCAGATCGACACAGACACCGAGGAAGATCCGAATTACGAGAGCTTCGATCTAACCCAACCACCAAAAACACCCGATATACCATCATTCTACAAGTCACCGACCAAAGCACCCGCAGCGCCACCTCGCGCTCTCATTCTCGCACCGGAAAAATCACATATCGAGAATTGTAACGCGATTGCCACGCCGAGTCCTCCTCCGCCGCCGCCTACGAGCTCCGTCATATCGCACTCGTGGAGTGTGGCCGAGAAGAAAACTCGCGAGTCTGTGGTCGCGACGAAGCAGCAACGTTTCGACGAGCCTGAGATCGGCGACGTGACAAGCGGAGGAGGAGGAGGAGGAGCCGAAAGCGTACAGGAGAGAACGATGATCAATCGTCCGGTTTCGCCGCCTGTCGTACTTCCGCAACATCGTCCTAACGTGTCGCCAGCCTCGTCGCCGTACAAACAACCGATACTCGCGTCATGCCCGAGCATCAACGAGACACCACGATTGACAGCTGCGAGTCCGAGGCCTCCACCAGCTCCGGCGATCGTCACGTCCCAAGCATCGAATCTTTATCAGCGACTTCCACTGTCGCCGCAAATGGTACCACTTAGACAAGCCTCCCCGAGATTGCCTTGCGTCACGACGACTTCCTCGATCGCGAGTGTCCCGACGAGCATCGTCGGATCGTCCCTCGTTCAACAAACGAGAAATCCACCGTCTACGATGAGTCATCAATTGGCAACGAGGGCGCCGCCATCTCAGTCACCGCTCTCGCCCAACGGTCGATGGTCAATAAATTCCGTCGTTACGCCTCACCTGAGAAGCCAACACTCGTCAAAACCGCAAACGACTGCTGCCACCGTACAGCCCGCGAGGATTCCCGTGAGCGTACCGATCTCTGCTCACAGACCGGTCGATACGCCCGCTTCTCAGCACATCTACTCAACCGCCGCAAGCCAACAGCCGGTCATACAACACGCGCCGGGCATGAGGGCACTCGCGCCAAATTATCCGCGCACCGGTTTACCACCCCTCACGCTCAACATACCACCGAGACCGTACATGCCCGTGCCGCCTTTGGTCACTGGTATACAGCAGACCAAGAGCCCGCGCGACGCGTCGTCTTTCGGCAACACCGGAAGCGCCAAATCCGTCATCGAGACACTCATACCCGTGAATCCAAACGGGTCACCACAGAGGCACGACGAGCCGAAAATATCACCGGCCGTTGTACCCGACTCTACCACCAAAGCTTCCACCTCGCCTAAAGTACCTTCGCCCAATCAGCCACCCACTTACATACCGGAAACTGCGAAAATCGAGGTAAGCGTCGCCGGCAGTCCACCGACGATCGCGAAAATACCCGTCAACGTCGAGACCACCGCCGCGTTGTCACCGTGCAATCGTAAAGCTTCGATAACGAAACCGGACAATTGTCTTCTCTCGCCAAAATTGAAGGAAGTCCATGGAAATATTCATCTACTGACGACGCATGCACCACCGCCGCGAGCCTCGACACCGAGTCCCGTTATCGTTGCCCACGGACAACCTCACATAGTTCACAAAGCCGTCGTACATCCGACTCTCGTGCCACCAGTCTCGATCGTACCGACTACCGTCTGTCAGAGTCTTGTCAAGACTGTCGTGCCTGTCGTACAACCGTTTTCACCGAACATCCCGACGCCGGTTTCCCTCGAGAAGGCTCTTCCACCGTCCACTACAGCTCTTCACACACCAAGCGTGGTCAACGCGTCGAGACAAACGAGCCCGGCTGTTCTCGTGGTGAAACCAGCTCACGTGGCAACGACGACGCAATCGATGACGAGCCGCGTCCCTGCGTCTCCGATCGTCGTCGCTGCCGCCGTAACGTTGCCCTTGCCGAGTGACGCGTCGTGCGCCACGGCGACAATCCCGATCGAAAAGAACGAGCTAGCGGAGCCAAGATTCGTCGAGGCGAAGAACGACCCGGAGAATCGACAACAACCGACGAGCGTCCAACCGCTAAGCGTTGCGAGCAGTCTTCCTCAATCGAAAGAACAAGAACAACTCGTGAAGCAAGAAGAGAAAAACGTGAGCCCGGAGAAAATTTTGCTGGAGGAGAAAGCCATCGTCGCGCAAGAACAACAGCCTTGCGAGAAGATCGAAACGACGGCGATAAAGCTCGAGAAGCTTGATCCTCCGAAGTCCGAGCTCGAGACGCAACAACCGATCGCGAGTCCAAAAGCAACGGACACACCGAGCGAAGAGCCCGTGACAACGCCAAAATCCGAGGCCGCATCGTCACCGAAAATCGAGCCTCCGTTCTGCCAGGAAATCAAGCGCGAGGATGAAGTATCCCGTGAGCGTGAGAATCTCGAAATCGAGGAAGAATCGATAGAGGACTCGTTGCGCGAACCGGTAACCGATCCTCTCGCGTTGGACGTCGCGAGCAAGGACGATCCAACGGACAGCAAGGAGGACAGTGACTATTGGTCGGCGAAGGAGGTCAACATCGAGAGCGTGATAAAGAAGATAGACGCGCTTTGCGACGTCGAGACGAACGAGATCGAGGCTAACGACGAGGCCGAGGAGGAGCACGAGCAAAGCAACGAGGCGAACGGCGATGCGAACGACACGAGTAAAAGTGAGGCCGAGTGTTGTTGGCCCGACACGGAGGAATCTGTCGAGGTTGGCGAAAGCAAGAAGGATTATCCGAATCACGACGATCACGACGAGGGCGTGGAGACTTGCGAGATCGAATCGACACGCTCACGTCGCGGTAGATCGAAGAGTCGACGGGGCGGCGGCGCCACCTCCAATCGCGGCGGCGTGACGACCCGTCGTGGCGGACGTACAGCCGCGAACGTCTCCGGTCATCGACGAGGCGGCAGAGCTTCGCGCGGTGGCAAACATCACGCCGAGAAGAACAAATTGCCGGCAGACGTTTACGAGTTTCACGACGACAGCGAGGAGGACAACGCGGGCAGGCCGAGGCTCATACTAACAATCAAGTCACCGGGCCCGAACGCCACGAGCGGGCCAAACGCCGTTGTAACGGCCACTCCCGTTGCCGCGGTGAAGGAAGTACCGCCCGAGGAATTCGTCTCGCCTGCCTCGAACACGAGAAAGTCGCGGAGACTCGCGGAAAAAGATGGTAGTCGAAGTACCGTCGACGATACTATTGAGGATGTTGTTCGTGGAGCGAATAATAAAGGATTGATCGCTACTGGTGGTGGTGTTGCAGGTGCTCACGCAACAAGGAGGAGCACGAGAAACAACAATACCGGGCTACGTGGCCATCAGTTCGCAACGACCCCGACAACGACGCCGCCGACGCCAACGACGACGACGACGACGACGACGACGACGACGACGACAACGAGCGCGATGACGACGACAACAACGACGTGCTGCGCGACAACGACAACGACAGTGGTGGGTTCCTCCCCCGCGGTCGCTACCGCCACGAGCATCGCGACGACTCTAACAGCAACGCTCGCGACATCGAGCACATCGATCGCTACGACGGTTAATCAAAGCAGCACCAACGCCGAGCCTCGAAAGTCACCCAGGGTCGTGAGAAAGTCCTCCGCAAGAACGTCCGAGACTAACGACGACAGCGGTGAAGAAAAGACCAAGGAACAAATCCGCGAGTCCACTGCGGACGCGAGCAAAGTCGAGCCCGAGACGATTAGCGTCGAGGCGAAGCCCAGCGACGATAAGAAACCTAACGCCGGAGGACAAAAGTCGAGCCACGAGCAGCCGATGAGCCTCATAGATCCGGTGACCGGTATGCTCATACCGGTCAGAGAATCCGAGGAGGGTCAGTACATACCGGTATCAACCGGACAGGCTGCTTCACTCAGAAATCCCATCGCACCATCAATCTCTCATCTGCCAATTGACGCATCTCAACATCCGCGATCGCGCGAAACGGATATTACCCCCGCGATCACCGTCGAAGCGAAGAAAGAAACGATGTCGACGACGACAACGACGACGACGAGTCTCGCCGAATCTTCATCGCTGTTCGTCGCTCAAGCCACCAAGACACAGATCCCCGTCGCAAGCGTCGTGCCCGCTCAACAGAGCGTCATCACGAAGCCTCAATCACCGGCTGTACAGACACCGGCAAATGCGAACGTGGTCGTTACACAGTCAACGATAACACCGATAACAACGAGCGCGATGATCGTCACGCCGAGTCTCGCGCCATCGGGTCCCGCAGCGACGACAACGACGACGACAACGACGTCGACTGCCAACGTTACTTGTTGCATCACTCCAACAGCGAAACCCACGAGTCTCAAGGCGCACGTATTGAACGCCAGTAAACTCGTTAATTCCACGGTCGTTCAGTCACAACCAACAAGCCAACAAATCGTTGTCTCGAAAGTCCCGGCTATACCGATTCAGAGTATGATCAAACAACAACCGATATCCCTCAATCATCATCCGGTTCAAGGATTGAGACTGCAAATACCTGGAGGTGGCCCCGTGCCCGCGCCCACGTTGTTGAGCCCACGCACCAAGCCTTGCAACATCGGGAACGGACCTAACGGCAAACAGGGACAACCCGTATCGCCTGTACTCAACAGCACACCCGTCGGTGTTGCACCCAATCCCAAACAGCATCTCTTACAGGCCGCGGCCAAACAACAAACACTCACGATCGTTAATTTGCCACAAAAAATACCTATGAGCGTTCATCAAGGGAACGTGGCTGCGAGCCCGGTCGCGAGGATTCACAATCCCATCGTGGCGCAACCTACAACCCTCAAGGGCATCAACGGTCAGCCACATTTGCAAAGCCCTAAGGCGCATCTACTGCAAGCTGTGGTACCAACCATCGTCACCGGGCCTGTCGCCAGTCCACCCAATCAACCTCACATCATCACCGGACAACCGGTCGTCACGGGCACTGGACGTGTACCCAACGTCCCCAAACCACAGGTACAAGTTTAGCATGAAATTCGATTGAAAAAAAAAATAATTCTACTGTTACATTTAAAGATATTCCTTTTACGAAGCCGAATATTTTATAATTAACTGATTTTCGTCGAAATTCTTCGTTCCAGTTCATGGTTGGGTTGGGCACACAAAAACTGGCCCTCCACGAAAGGAATACCTTAATTTTTAGCATTGATTAATTAGGAATAATAAAAATTATCAGAGTCTAAAAATGAAATTAAATGTTAAACAGATAACTGGAACGATGGAGCCACCGAAAGTCGAAGTTTCCATGTCGGGTTGCATAATGGTACCGACTGCGAGTCCTCAGGGTCGCGGTGTCCCGGTCGTGCCCACTTACGAAGCACCGTTGGTAAGTCACCTACCACGATCAGTGTCGTATTCACATGACTGATCGACAATGGCTCGCATACTCTCAAAGTCCCTAGGGCGAATGTGTATTGAATCTTTAGCTATAAAAAAAAAAAGAAAAAAGAAAAAAAAAGTATGACTCGATAGCGTTGATAATCGTCGTGCGATTAACGCGGGCAATTGAACTAACATATCGGCTTGGTTTTGGTTAGCATGCGAGTGCGGTCGCGGCACCGTCTCCAGGGGGTCAATACGGACTCGGTCCCCCTCATCGCTCCCAGAGCCCTCCACTGCCCCCACCCGCTCATCATCACGCTAACGCTTCTCAGGTACTCGACCTTCTCTCTCTCTCTCTCTGTCTCTTTCTATCCTATCGACGTATGCGGGGTGTCTTCAATTCGGTGTTTTGCTATTTGCCATAACTGAAAGTAGGCGCGTTCGGACGAAATGATTTTTCGAAAGATTAAAACGAAGACAACACTCGAAACGAGTACACCCCGTAGACAACTGTCGCGCTCTGTGTTCGCTCGCTTGGAAGCTTTCGCGGCACGAATTGTTCCTGTGCCGTGTAACGAGACCTAAATCTGCTTGATTTTTTCTTTGAACAGAGCGAGGTCGTCAATCATTACGGTGGACTTTCACGAGCCGGTGAATTGCCACCGCACTACATCCACCCTCAGGTGCTCCAGTACCAGTATCTCCGTGCTCAACAGGAAGCGTTAACCGCCCCGAGGATAGCCTATCACGTGCCGGGTGCCCGCTCGCCGCATTTGCCTCTCGATCCAAAGATCGACACCATCACCGACGACACCCACAGTCCACCGTTGGAATTACGCCGGGGCACGAGGACACCCCAGGATCGTACCACCGACAGTCCTCAGGTTGCTCAAGTCTACATGATGCACGGTGGCGCACGATTGCCACCTCCGATCACTCAATACAGTCCCGCCGCGAATCCAGCGAGCCTCGCGGGCACACCGACCGGCGGACCCCGCGGTGGTTACTACGAGCCACCGCCTGCTCACATAAGATCACAGTATCCAATGGCCGGTAGCGAGGCACCAACCGATCGCGCCATCACGCCCGAAAGACCGAGAAAACATCAGGTCGCTACACCACCGCACGCCTCACAGGTGCCACCGCAGGCTGACTCGCTTCTCATGCTACTTCAACGTTATCCCGTCATGTGGCAAGGCCTTCTCGCTCTCAAGAACGATCAGGCCGCGGTACAGATGCACTTCGTATTCGGTAATCCTAACGTCGCGAGGGACAGCTTGCCCTGTAACAGCGACGGCTCGACACCACCCCTCAGGATAGCTCAGAGAATGAGACTCGAGCAGACACAACTTGACGGGGTCGCGAGAAAGATGCAGGTGAGCGAGAAACAAACGGCAGACACGAATTCTCATTTATACGCAGAGAGTAGGGTGTTGATCGATTTTTCTTACAAAATTCACATATTCATTCACGATTCAACCAATTTTGTACAATTTTTATTTGAGACCTTTGTGTTTAGTACATGAAAATTACTCGATGTCGCATGATTTTTTGATCCTATACTAGTAGGGTGTTCTATTTAATTTGTAATTATTCAGAAAAATGTTTTCTTCAATATTTTTAATATCTTGAAAATTTTCAGTCGTAGAAAATTTCAGACCAAAGTTTCATTTTCAGTATGCAAGGCAAAATATAATTCTGAAATAAAAACAATATCAAATTCTCATTTTTAAAACTCAAGTCGACCTGAAACTAGTCTTGGAAATTGCTACGAAATAAAAATATCAAAGATCATTGTTCGTCCTTGAAACTGGAATATTTTTGTTTGAAATTTTATTTTCTTTAAATACATTCCTCTCGAGATATTTCCGGGTACAAAATTAAATAGTACATCCCGTATATGTACGCATATGTATTTATCCATGATTTAAATCGTCCCGATCATGACGTCGTTTTGTATCGACAATTCCAGACGGACAACGAGCACTGCATGCTTCTCGCTTTGCCGTGCGGTCGCGATCACATGGACGTCCTCCAGCAGAGCAAAAATCTACAGACCGGATTCATAACTTATCTCCAACAGAAGCAGGCTGCCGGAATCGTCAATATTCCCGGACCTGTGTCCCAACAGGTTGGTAATCCCTCTCTCTCTCTCCATCTGCGCATTGCTTGGGGAAATTTAATTGACATTTACGTGTTCCACGTATCATTACGCGAAATATTGATATTACGACGTTGATTATCTCGATTCACAGCCGGCTTACGTGGTCCACATATTTCCTTCGTGCGACTTTGCGAACGATAGTCTCGCTCGTATAGCGCCGGATCTTTTGCATCGGGTCGCCGAGATCGCTCATCTTCTCATCGTAATAGCGACAGTCTGAGGCCGGTCGCTCGATCGGACGAATCGTGTCCCGTCTACCGTACTAGTTCGCGTGCGCGCGCGCGCGCGCGCCCGCGTACTCTCTCTCTCTCCCTCGTCGGAATCGCCGTCTCGCGCAGCAGGATACGTCACGTTTGTTTTATCTCGTTTTTCTTATCTACGCGTCGTATCGTGCTTTTCGTTTCAACGTGGCATGAAGCCCCGAGTCTGCTGTCCCAAACTTAATCGCGATGAATTCGCGACGAACTCGCTTGCGTTCGAACAAGGAAGAAAAATACAAGAGAGAACCAAGAAGGAGAAGTAAAGAGACGAAAAAAAAACAAACAAACCGGCTTAAACAAAAATCTAAAAAATGAAGGATAAAAATGGAAAATTACGAGGAAGACGAGAAGCCGAGAGTCGTCCTGCCTCGATCAGAACCGTTGACAATCAAAAAGAAAATAAAGACAGAGAGCTGGCCCCGAGACAACGGGGCCACCCGGGGTGTAGACTCCGCGTCCGATTTTTTATGTTTTTTTTTTTAGAACCCTAGGCGCGCCGAGGTGTGTTGTACCGGGGTTGTGATAAAACGTGGGGAGGTTAGCACGGTCTAAGCCCTTGCGTTCCTCTCCTCCTGGCACACGAAGTGTCCTCTCTCTCTCTCTCTCTATCTTTCACTCCGTATCTATCTCAATTTCTTTCTCTATTACGTAAAAGAAGAAAAAAGCAAATACAAACCGAAGAAAGAGCGACGCTTCGAGCCTATCGTCGACCAAATGTTTGTGGGAACGACCGACCTTACTCTTGGTCACTCCGACAAGCTGGTCAGTCACCTCCAGTCCCGCCATCCTCCCCCTTCCTGTTCGCTGTCCATCAGCAGTACATATTCTCGAAAGAAGAAGAAAAAGACGAAGGTAAAGAAAATAAAAACAGAAACTCTCTCGCGACTCGACGAGGCGCTTCTTTCGATAATTATGAAAACCCGAAGGAATCGAACCTCTCCGCGTTAATCGCAGAGCTAAGAGAAGAAGATGAAGAAAATAAAAATAAACGATTAATTATATAACACACCGTTTCCCAAGCAAGGGTGAAAATAGAAGAGGAAGAAGAAAAAAGCAAAAGCAAAGGTAAAAAAAAGTAATCTATCCATAGAGAGAACACGAGTTACTTTTTAAGGCTTAGAAGGTTAACGATGTATAAATTATAAGCGAGCCAGCGAGGGCATAACTACTGTGATTTTAATTATTTAACGATATCTGCATAAACGAAAAAAAAAAAAAAAACAAAGTAATGAAAGAAAGAAAAACGAGGAGGAGAAGGAGGAAGAAGAACAAGAAGAAGAAAAAAACATAAAGACCGTTTCAGGCCGACGCGATATGTGATGTGTTTTTGTATAATAATTACTCTATTATAAATACCTATGTATTATATGACTGTAAACAATAGTTGCCGCCGCCGCCGCAGACGTCGCCGCCGCCGCCGCTGCTCGTCCTGTCAAACTAGAAAGTAAACTAATCGATGATGATGAATGTAGAACTCTATTGAAAGGGAGAAAGAAGTGAAAAAAGAAAATAAGTAAAGACAGAGCAAGGACTACACCTACGCCCCTGCCCCCCCCCCCGCCACTACCATCACCACCACCAACCCCCCGCCCCCGACCCCCTTAAACACGTTGAGCTATCCCTAGTGTACCATAAAACTCCGATAGCAGGATGTAACATAATAATTTTAATTATTATTATTATTATTATTATTATATAATTATTATAATTATTATTATACGATTACAACTAGCGCTATGTACATTATGAAGATTTATAATATTAATTATTATTCTGATTCTTTACATTATTATTATCATTGTTCTCGTGATTCTTATTTTTTTTTATTGTTATCATTATTCACGATTGTCCACTTGATACTACTACTACTATTACTACTACTACTACTTCACTACTCGACTACTCTACTACTCAATCTATTCTCTCCTACCGCTACTACTACTACTACTACTCTATTACTATTCACTATTTACCGCTAACTTACACACCACTAATTACTACCCACTGTTGCTGACGCTACTATAACTATTTACTTACTCGATACGTCTAAATTACTCGACTAAAGAGTGGAAAAAAAGAGAGCAAAGTAATTATTGCGCGCGCACGCGCTCGCGCTCACAGTCGATTATTCCTACAGTTGGTTTTTAAAACGGTAGATTAACGAGACAAAGCGAATAAGAAAGATTGAACGATAATTGGAAGATAAAAAAAAAGTTCATTGCGCGCGACAAGAGAGCGCGGGGGAGACTTTCAAGAGAAAGTCGCACACTCGACTCGAAACGTAAACGATTTTCCCGCCAAGAGAGGAAAAAAAAAGACGCGCGTTGCACCTGTATATATAACACTTCCGGTACAAATGAACGGGGGGGGGAGGGGTCTAACGGTTCCGCCATAGATCACAGTCTTCTCCGCGTTCTTTTCGCGCGTGATCAACGGCAAGTAACGGCCAAAAAAAAAAAAACGTACGCGCGCAAGTTCTGTCCAAGAAAAAATATTCATTTTCAAAAAAATGGTGAACCGGAAGAAAGATTTTAAAAATATAGAGAAGACGAGAGACGGACAATATACTACGTAACGTGATCACGATTTTTATTCGTATGCCACGCATTAGTAGAGATCGGACGTAGCAATAAAATACGAGCGTTTTGTTGCGTAACGACGCGCTGCGTTGAGCCAAACGATAAATCACGAGAAAAAAAAAAAACGAAGAAAAACCATGCAAATACACGAGGACAATTTCCACGTGAACAAACCCCGGCATATTCGAGGCTAAACGATAGAGAGAAAGAAAGAAAAGAAGGGAAAAAAAACGCGAAGCTGGTAAGTGTTTTAATTCGAGAAAAAAAAAGATAGTCGTGTCCGATCTTTCCCCTAAGCCCTACCACCCCTCGTTCTAGCACGAGGATAATTATAATTATTAAGTCGCAGCGCAGAGGGCGACGATATATACTTGTGGGGAAGAGCGTGTGTGCATGTACAGTGTAAAAGATTATCCGTTGTTCATATTGTACAGTGTAGAAGTTAAAGAGAGAGACTGTCTCGAACGAAATATGAAAACACACCAAAATAACAGAATATTAAGATATAATTACGCGCGAGCGTGTAATAAGGGTGGACGGAGGGTGGGACAAAAAAGAACAAATATATATTACAATTGTAGGAATAAGTATATCGCGAAAGGGGATGAGGGTGTCTCCAATGTCCGGAAGAGCCTGGAAATTCCTCCTTTTCTTCTTTTCTCTTTTTCTTCGCTCGATCGTTTTTTTAGGCACGATAACGAAAGAAAAAATCGCTGAAGAAAGAGAAAGCAATAGGAACAAAAATGGCGTCGATCCCTTTCATCGTTGGAACGCAACGAAGATTCGTTTTTTAACGGTTTTTCTTTCTTTCTAATTTTTTTGCTAATATAGCTCGCCGATTTCTACTTGGATCTTCCTAGTACTAGAAGAAAAAAAGAGAATTGGCCAATTCCGTGAAAAATGCATTTTCGTCGTGTTCCAACGGATGCAATAATGAAAAAGAAAGAAAAACAAAAAAAACTCGAGCATATCGCGTGTGAGAACGCGATGGCGCTGTGTACGCCCTCCAACTTACACGCCTTACCTATCTTGTAAAATAATTGTGAATATTATCATTTAGTTCTCTTCCTATTCCCCTAGGCTACTATACATAAACATACACACACAGACACAAACGAGGCGAGAAAGAATAAAAATACGATTTGTGTTATAACTCACGTAAGGAGACGATGATAGGAGGAATGTACAGATATCACATTTTTCGTTTTGTGTTTTAATGTAGTTATTGATAACTTTATGGATATATATATATATATAAACATATATATATATATATATAAATTAACGATAAATAATAACTATATGATTAAAAACAAATGCAAGAGGACACGTCTCCCTTACGATCGTTGTATTCTTTGTAGTCGCGTTCTTCCGGGGAAAAAAAAAGAAAAGATAAGATGAGGCTTCGAAGGATATTCGCCGCGAAATCACAAAAATTCTCTCTCAATTTTCGAGTCGAGAACAATCTTTCACGAGGATTTATTGTCGACGAGGAAAATCTACAAAATTATATTGGCGATTGCGTTTGAAAATTCGTGACATCGACGATACATGTGGTGCGCACTTCCGGTAAGTCTATGTCAATCCATATCGTTATTGCTATGATCATTATATAAGTATTATTATTATTATTATTATTATTCGATTCTATATTATTATTGTTGTTGTACGATTCCGTCCTCGAGCTAAGTACTACTTGCTGTGCGGTTTTTCAATTGGAATTGCTGAGCCGAGTTCACCCTCTTGTTCAGGATCTACAAGAGAACGAAACAAAAGAAATCGCGATAATGCATGAGCAGAGTATAGGATTGTAGGGAAAAATGTGAAACAAACTCAAATTCATTGGTAGAAATTCAATAATAATAATCAAACGATTTGATTAGTTTATATACAGTCGTAAGGCCCGATCGATCCATTTTTCATCTTCCCGTCGTATCCCGGGCTCACCTGTTGTCTCCTCTGATCGGCCTCGGCCAATCGTTTCTGAAGAATCTTCATCGTTTCCTCGGGCTCGGGGGTCTGTTGTTCCTGGAGACGTTGGAGCTTCTGGGGCAGTGGCTTCTTAGCCGCGGTCTCGGGATCGTGGATCGGCACTTCGAAGGCTATCGGATAATCTGCAATGCCGTGAGCGAGCGCGTCAGCAGAGAAAAACGAGTGCAACAACAATGGCGTAAGGAACGGAAAAAAGAAAAAGAGCGGAGTAGGAAAAATCTCGAAAAATTTTGAAAAAAAAAAAAAACGACAACGATGCTCGCAGGTACCTCGCTTCAGATTCGGACTCTTAGGAATTTGGGGCTTTTCGCCATCCGGCGAATGATCCTTGGGCACAACGTCGTTGCTCGTACCACAGCCCATTATTCCACTGGTAGGGGTGTGTGTGGGCGGTAACGCACGCTAATGCGAGTCCGATGTGCGACAAAAGCGAATCGCATGCACAGGACAAAGTGTACGTATTTTTTTTTCTTCCCTCAAGCGGTCTGTGTGTACATCTATATATTTTTTTCTTTCCTTTTTTTTCTCTTTCCTCAATCGCGATACGTGGAAGCGCTCTCGATCGATACTTGAAAAGCCTCGCCGCGTGGCGCAATTGTTTTTTCACCCTTTGCTCGGACGTCTCTCGGTATATCTTGGCTTCGTTTGGCGGGCTCGATTTACGAAACTCGGAGATACCTGGAGACAAAAAAAAACCCTTTCAACATTATACACATACGAAAAGGAGAAAAAAAAGGAACCAGCAATCATTCCCTGACGCAAGCCCCGTGCGCTCGCACCACCTCGAGGTGCGCAGCACTCGTTAACGCCCTTTCGATACCCAAAATGCAATCAGCATCCCGTCATCGATTTCCGGCTCATCAACCCATCGCGATGGTGACAACGAGAGAGCGCATCGCGTGGGTCGATGCTCGGAAATCGATGTCGCGTGAAACACCGCGCACACAACTTCACCAATGTTGTTCGATTATTATGAATTCAATAACACGCGCGTACATGGGGCGGGGAGCGGAAAGGCCGAGAGACCTTTGCAGGATTTTGAAGATCCTTGGAGGAATAGAGATCTTTAAAGTATTTCAAACGACCATCGATAAAAGCACGAATGAAACACGAACTCGAAAATAAGTAACAAGACAAAGAAAAATTAGAAATTAATCCAAACAGCCCGGAACAAAGGCGCAAAAATTCAGGAAATAAAAAAATAAAAGGTTCGAACAAAGCGAAGCAAAAAAATTCCAAAAGGAATGAAAAAACAAGCGCGACAGCGTACCCGTTAATGGCGGGAAGACCAATAAAATTGTTCGCGTCTCGCGGCGCCTCGTACCGAAGTGCAAAAGCCTTCCTTCCGCTTTACGTCCGCTCGGTAGTCGTTTATGGTTGGTCGTCCGTTCGAATGCCAGGACACAAGGGGGCGAGTACGGAAGGTAAAATGCACAAGAGCTGGTAATTGCAACGGGAGCAAAAGAGCTACGGGTACGAATGTGTCAAGCTCGCGGGGGCAGTAGGGGGGTGGGCAACGCGACGATGAGATACGTAAACGTAACGGGACATAGTTATCGACCGTGAGAGCGAAAGAGACACACGGTTGACACAGGGACATCGTTATAGCGTATGTGCACACATCGATATTTTTTTTTTTTTTTCAGAGAAAGCAAACGGGACTGTTCACGCGATAGCATCCGTAACGATAAATAATGCACGCTATCGCGTTTTCTTCCTCTCTCTCGCTCTCTCCCATAGGACCGCGATCTCAAGTCATCCAGCGATGGCACGCGAAGCGCCAAGTGACCAAAGAACTACTTGAAAATTCAATTTCACAGATTCAACTTCAAGATCGCGTTAATCAACGGACGCTTCCGGATTGATCGCCAGCACTGAATGACTTCCGGTTATTCGTTATTTATGAAGAAAAAAAATCCTTATTTACGATTCTCGCAACTAGGGCAACCCGTGCTGCGAATAAAAGAGCGCTATCGCCGGATCCTCGTTCTCGCAAGTGATCAATATATCACGAAATTTGTCGAGTATCTGCAACAGCTGCGAGCGTCTTATGTTCTCGAGATACATTATCTCCTCGAGATGATGTCCACCGTTGAAGTAGCCGTATCTGCACAAACGGTCGAGCAGCATCAGATCGTCCGAGGGTATGGGAAATGTATCGGGCCTGTATTCGTCGAAGAGACGATCGTCCTTGCGCAACGTTAGAGCCCCACTGTCGTCCTTGGTCTCGCTTGGTGTACCCTTCGGCGTGTTGTTCAGACTCCAACTGTTGTCGTTCTCCGTTACACCCGTGGGACTCGAGCCGTCCTGGCTCATAGTTTCCTACACGCCGCAAAGATAAATTTTGATCAGTCTTCCTGTTAGGATTGTGGAAAAAGCGTTTTCGGCAGCTTACCACAGCGTTGCGACCGTTCACGGTTGGCATGTATTGCACGTAAGTGTGCAATTGCAGTAACAAATGATTTCTGAGCAGCCAAATGATGATTTTAACTAGCTGCGATTGCTGCTGCGGTTGCCCGAGGGGATTGAGCTTCTGGCTTATCGACGTAGGCAGAGAAAACTCGCTCAGTATCTGTATAGATCGAGAAAACGTCGTTGAAAGAGAAAGCCTAATCAGTCCCAAGAGCGAAAGCCGACCGCGCGTACCTGCAGAAGACAGAGCCCGGGAAATTGTTCGGAAAATGTTTCCAACAGTTGATTCGACACGACCGCGTCTGGCGAAACGACGTAAACGTTGCTCTCGCAAAGCGGATATATTATCGTCGCTTTGGCCCAATAAACCAAATGTCCGGTCAATTGAAAGACCTGCGAGAGCGAGAGATCCGAGTCTGCGGCGAGGGTTTGAAGGCTCTTGAGGGGATTGTACATGTGTATCATTCGGCGAAGGGCTGGCGACGAGTCCACAGGCAACGAGTCTAGTAACTCCAGGGGCTCGATCAGCAGCAACAAGCCGTGATAAGGTCGCAGGCTGTTCAGGCATCTGCGACACGATACTGTTTTCTTTTTCCTTCTCTCTCGTCAATGCTCGCTAACTTTTCTCATCTTTCTCCTACGTTACCTGTCGATTATCTCTGGATTTATTATGAAGCCCTTCTTGTGCGACTGATGAACCTTCTGCGGCAGACAAAATCCCACCTGTATCCACTTGTTTATCATCATGTTAACGACACCCGAGGTGCACAGACTGTTGAACGCCGTCTTGAGATCCTTCGCGAGCAAGCTTCGCTGCAGTATCAACTCGTAAGGAGATTCGTCGCAGTCGCTCTCCTCACCTGATCTGTTTTTTTTTTTTTGCATAGAAAACAAGTTTGACAATAGCTTGCAAATGCTCCTTTAAAATATACAAAAAAGAGAATACTTTCGAGACTTGTTTTTGTACGAAATGGCAGTACAATTTGTTTTAAAAAGAGAAATTGTAATTTTTTTGTACTTTTAACAGATTTGAAGGAGAACCAAATACCTCGTCGCTACTTCGTCATGTGCCAGCACCATAATTTGTATCTCATCTTTGAGGAAGCCGCATCTTTTCTCCTCGTGCCTGAGCGCAATGCCCAATCTGCGGAGCGACAAAACATGAGTCAAGGCGACGAAGCGGACACTCCTAAGCGTTTCTCGGCTACCTTTTGCTCAAGTCGTAGTAGCACTTGACGACGGAGTGATCCGCTTGGGCCTGCAGGGCGAACACCACGTTGAACAGCATCGTAGAATTGACTTCGTTCTGACCTCTGGAATAGAGCAACGTCGGATGGCCCACGAATCTGACATTGTTCACTTTGAGCTCGAATTTGGTCTCGCAGAGCTCCACTTTAACGGCGAACAGTGTCGACAAGACCTCGTCAGGCAGACCCGTCAGGTTGCCGTTCGTTATGTTGGAAGTTGGGAACGGCGATGCCTTGGGTACGAAACAATTGTTATAGTTATTGTCGCTGATCGTGAAGAAGTTTGGGCTTACTCGTACAATTGAATAAATGTGTTTGGGTCTTTTGGGGGGGGTTCGAGGCTTATAAAAGAATTTTTGGGGTTCGTTCGAATATGCATGTAAAGTAGAGGCGGATAAACCTGCAGTAGATCTTCGGCGATAGTCATGGAGTAGGGATTCTTTCGCTTGGTGCACTGATCAGAGTCCCTCTCGTTATTAGGACTGAAAGGATATCGAAACAGCATTCTATCTCCCTTGCTGTCGCTCTTCACGAGAATAATGCTCAGAGGATTAATCTCCATTTTTTTTTCTTCGCAGATCCTATCGTCTACCAATTCTTCGGGGAAGTTTTCGCTCTTGCTACACTACGAACAATTCGGACTATGATTCAGCATATTTTCTCGTGCCGAGAGAATTTATGGCTCTGCCTCGGTATCACTCGTAACCTCGCAATTGGTAATACCCACGTAGGCGTATAACGCAATGGAAGATGAATTAAAGAGAAGGCCTGAGACACGCACGCGACAATTACGGATTTACGGAAATTTACTGTCGTCGTGCAATCGCAGCGATCAACCTTCGACATTCGAATGCAACTTGCGGGTTACGTTCACGCGTCAACATTTCGCTGCGAGCTTGGTCGACGCGAGTCGAAATTCGCCTATCTTTGGAGAGCTCGCGATCGAATAATGCACCCGCGTAATTGCGGCGTGTTACTTTTCAAAATTCGATTAGACATGTAATCTCTGCGTATTATACAATAAGACTTGAGCGCATTTTGCAATTTTTTTTCACACAATGACAATATTAACATAAGACGTGCTTTGTCTGTAATTTTTTTATTTTCACACATCTTTACAGATTGTTTTCACACAATATCTTTATAAATTGTTTATATTTCTAATATTATATTAAAACAAGTAGGAAAATTGTATTTTTAAATAAAAATTCCTGTTCTTTTACCAATATAGAATTACACTGTCTCGTTAATAATAAATAGAATAAGCAACAAGCACAGATTGTTTTACACAAACACAGCAACAAACACAGATTGTTTTACACACTCAACAGCGACAAAAAGCGAGAGCTAAGAAATAAATTAAGTAACAAATGAGCGAACAAACACAAATTCATAAACAATCGTCCTGTACAATTTTTCGAACGTTTTATCATGTTTTTACAATTTTTTTTTCACACAATGACAATATTAACATAAGACGTGCTTTGTCTGTAATTTTTTTATTTTTACACATCTTTACAGATTGTTTTCACACAATGTCTTTATAAATTGTTTATATTTCTAATATTATGTTAAAACAAGTAGGAAAATTGTATTTTTAAATAAAAATTCCTGTTCTTTTACCGATATAGAATTACACTGTCTCGTTAATAATAAATACAATAAGCAACAAGCACAGATTGTTTTACACACTCAACAGCGACAAAAAGCGAGCGCTAAGAAATAAATTAACTAACAAATAAGCGAACAAACATAAATTCACAAACAATCGTCCTGTACAATTTTTCGAACGTTTTATCATGTTTTTACACATTTTTTTTCACACAATGACAATATTAACATAAGACGTGCTTTGTCTGTAATTTTTTTATTTTCACACATCTTTACAGATTGTTTTCACACAATGTCTTTATAAATTGTTTATATTTCTAATATTATGTTAAAACAAGTAGGAAAATTGTATTTTTAAATAAAAATTCCTGTTCTTTTACCAATATAGAGTTACACTGTCTCGTTAATAATAAATACAATAAGCAACAAGCACAGATTGTTTTACACAAACACAGCAACAAACACATTGTTTTACACACTCAACAGCGACAAAAAGCGAGCGCTAAGAAATAAATTAACTAACAAATAAGCGAACAAACACAAATTCACAAACAATCGTCCTGTACAATTTTTCGAACGTTTATATCATGTCTTTACAAATTGTAATTATTGTTAATAAGCAACATATATGAGAAATAAACAAAATTTAAACAAATAAAACATCAAAAGACTCTTTATTTATCCCCGCTTCGAAATCTTCCTTATAGAAATATAATCTCATTATCTTTTTAAACAATTATAAATTAAAAGGTAAGTAGTAAATGGGTCAAATTACGAGAAAAGAACGTTATCCGTAATATGACCCAATAGTTAGTGACCGATCAATTCATGCAAAACATTCGGATCGGCCATATTGCGGTCGAGAAAATATCAGGATGTATCAGGAGCACAGAAGTACGAAGGAGGTAGCGCGCGTCTTTTAAAATACCTCCTCCCCTCTCCTGTTATCCTGATACAATGAGCCGAGCGCTGACTCGGCCACGTTGCGTCAGCAACGCTCAAGTCAGCCGGACAGTGGAGGGGGTAAACTAGAGAATACCTCCTCGCACATCATGTTCTCCTGATACAATCCGAGATTTAATGCCGAAATTCCCAAACTCCGCAAAATGCCTCGACCGGCCGTATTGCAATCGAGAAAATTTCAATTTGTATCAGGAGTACAGAAGTTGCAAGGAGGTAGTCGGTGAACTCGGTAGTACCTCCTCGGCTATCATGTTCTCCTGATACAAACCGTGATTTAACGCCGAAATTCCCAAACTCGTGCAAAATACTCGGGCCAGCGGTCGAGAAAATTTTCATTTGTATCAGGAGTATAGGAGTATCGAAGAGGTAGAGGGGGTAAACTCGAGATACCTACTCGGCTATCATGTTCTCCTGATACCTACGGAGATTTTACGCCGAAATTCCCTAACGTAAAGTGCCCGAGACGGCCGTATTACGGTTGAGAAAATCTTGGATTGTATCAGGAGCACATGACAAGCGAGGAGGTCGCACGCTCCTAATTCAAAATTTCTTTACCGACCGGGTTATTGGCGAAACGGTTACCACAGAGAACCGCTAGATGTCGTTACTGTCGCTCTTTCGTCGTGCTCCTACATGATACCTCCTTTGCTGTCATGTGCTCCTGATACAATCCGAGATTTCCGAAGCCCAAATTCACAACGCGAACGCAAGATTTTCGCATAAGTTTGAAACTTAAGATGGAGACTATCTTTTTTTTGTTGTTGTTGTATATATTTATAAATAAATAATAAAACGGTAAGATGTGCTGTGTAATTTGTTTATTTTCGCAAAATTTAATTACAGATAGTTCATAAATATTACAAAAAAATATACAGTCGTATTTTCCAACAAAATTTTACAATTGTTCGTAAAAAAAACACCGCTTAAAGTGTGCAATTATGATTGAGAACTGATATTATAATTAGTTATTAATTAAATAAAGTATTACATTAATTACGCTATGTAATTCATGAAAATTACAATAAATGAGCATACAAACGTATAAACATTATATTTGATATCGCGAATCTGGCAGACAAATGCACAGATGCACAAATAACGGAATAAATACGCAAATGAACGCACAAAAAAAATTATAAACCATCAGGAGTTGGGAAAATTTTTTGCATTTTTGATAAGTGTGCAATTACGTCTCGAGACAGTGCAAGGGGGAGAAAACAAATTAGAGAATCGTTCCCTGAGTGTTGCCAGGGGAAAAAAACGATGCAGTTATATGTAAAGACGGTACAAAGAATTGAAAAATCCGCAGAGGTATAAGGCTGAATCAGCGAGGACGAGTAGCGGAGGGTAGGAGTTCTCAGTTTCGTTAAAACATACGAATAATTATTCACGCATACTCGTATTCGTATTGCATAGATCGAATTAATAACGAAAGCAAATTAACGCTATGATGCGTCTGTCAAAATAACATACGCAATACAAATATATACATTATATAAAATATCAGGCGCCTTCTACAGCAGCGCCGCGCGCAAGAGAAACACTTAATTTCTTAACAATTTTACGGACGCTTTAAGCGTGGCGCTCCGAGCCAACCGGCTGCGGAAACAATTGCGAGGTTATAAGCGCGTAAGGCGAGCGGAGAATAATCTTTCGGAATATCTCGTCGGTGGAATAATTGTTTGTTCGCGTTGCAAATATAATTCAGCCGTAACGCAAATCATCATTACAATTGTTTCGAGTATGGATTGCGGCTGAAGCAAAATTCAAGGTGTTTTTCCGACTCTTAAGGACCGGCGCGCGCCCAAGATACTCCGGACGGGATTGGGATAAGAAAAAAAAAATTGCCGTCAGTATACGAAAAAAGCAGGCGCGCTGTAGCTTGTCTGCCGTGCTATTTGTCTGTCGCGTGAGATCAGTGTGCGAAAAATTCGTAGCCGAAGCGACGCTGAAACTTTGACTCGTTGACGAGGAAAAAAAGTTCCTCACGATTTCCCACGGAGATTCGTCGCGTTCCGGCCCTTGCTC
Organism: Ophion ventricosus; assembly: GCA_963932345.1. Taxonomy (NCBI): domain Eukaryota; kingdom Metazoa; phylum Arthropoda; class Insecta; order Hymenoptera; family Ichneumonidae; genus Ophion; species Ophion ventricosus. The sequence goes on along the minus strand of OZ010716.1, from coordinate 520,487 downwards.
ACGGACGCGCTTTCTCTTTGTAGGTTATACCCGCGAGAGCTTCTCAGATCCTGGATATTCGCTTTTGGAACTAAAGATGATAGAGCCTCTGTTGCAATAACGTCGCACTCGTTCCAGGTGAGGCTGTAATTACAAAATATTCGAACGTACAAACGTTTTAGACTAGCCATTCCATAATTATACCGTCGCTGTTTCAAGCAGAATTTTCCATTTATAGATTTGACGTTTATTTATTGGCTCGTGCGTCATTCGATTATTCTAGATAGATAGAGTTTCGTCTACCAACCTGGCCAAGGATAATCGTCTCGTTGAATGGACGTCGCGAGAGCTCGGCCGTTGGGTTGGTATAGCACGCTATTGGTTCTTCCCGGTCGAGATGCTGTTTAACTTCTTCCGGCGTCTGTTCGGCTTGGCGGACGAGTCGCCGCGAAAGCGTCGAGCCGAGGACACGGACAGGGATTGCGCGACGAGCGGCGCGAAGAAGCATTGCTGCGACCGGGAAGGTGTGCGCGTAGGGCGATTGATCTACGCTGACGAGAACAACGAAGAGGAGATAGAGTATCTCGGTGGTAAAACGGGAAATCGATCGCCAGGCTGGCCGAGAAAAAGCGCCTCCATCGGAACGAGTTGCGCGAGACGAAAATTCACCTTTTATCGTCAAGAGCAAACAGGCTCCGGCGGTTGCCGCAGAAATTCACAGATGAACGGGAGGGACAAGGGATTGAGCAGCTTCGCGGGTCGTTGCTCCGCAATGGCGTCATCGGGCGCTGACGCAAGATATTCTACGCTAACGAGGACAAATCAATTGCGCGAGAAGCAGGAATACGGCCAATTGTTGCAACGCTTTTTGCCGCAAAAGAGTCAGCCGATGTGCGCGAAGACGAAGGATCACGAGGCGAAGCGTCGTCAAGTTGCGGAAGTGATAGATCTCGAGAAATACGAGACACCGGCGAAGGACAACGCAAGTCCCGAGACGTGTCGACAATCACGACCGTTGTTCTCTACTCCCACGACCTCGACACCGCTCCGATGGTACACGCCCCGAGATACGCGAAATCACGAGACTCCCGTCCGTGGCAAAGCCAAGGACGAGGATGTCGCGATTCTCGCGGTAAGAAGATCCCTCAATGCGAAGAACGATGAGATCTCGATACTGAAGGTTCGCTCACCGCGAGAGAAGAGCGGGCCATCGGTCGCCTCGACTAAATCCCCGGCGTCGTCACCGCGGGTCGTCGTCGATCTCGCCAGAGACTCGATAGGCTCGTCATCGAGCAAAGCTGCACCGGAGGAGCTCGAAACGACCAAGACGCAGTCGCGTAATTGCGTCGAGATTATACGCACGAATACGCTACGGGACAATCTCTCGGCCAAGGCTGTAATAAAGAGTGACTTTGTGCCGCGCGTATCGGAGCACTACAACGAGCGCCTGGAGCAACGTATGAAGGAGGCCGAAGAGCTCAAACGAATGACGAGTTTGTTGTCGAAGCACAACAGAGTCGCGCGCGAGGTCGCACTCGAGGAGCAATTGGCGCGTTCGATGCGTTTGAACGAGGCTGTCCTTGACGAGACCGAGGAACCCGAGGACGTTCCCTTGCCCGAGCTCACGCCCCAAATGCACCAGATCATCCGTCGTGCTCTCGTGCCAAATCCACCCAACGAGGTACTCGTCGAGGCTTTCGGTCTGCGAATAACGCGAAAAGACATTCATACGCTATCCGGCCTTAATTGGCTCAACGACGAGGTTATCAATTTTTACATGAACCTACTGATCGTACGTGGCACCAACAACGACAAGTATCCCAAGGTACACGCGATGAATACATTCTTCTATCCGAAATTATTGTCCGCCGGGCACTCGGCGCTCAAACGTTGGACCCGAAAAATCGACATTTTCGCTCAGGATATTCTCGTCGTGCCCATTCATCTCGGTATACACTGGTGCATGTCGATAATCGATTTTCGCGACAAGAGCATAAGTTACTACGACAGTATGGGCGGCAGTAATCCCACCTGTCTCGCAACCCTTAGACAATATCTCGAGGACGAGAGTATGGACAAGAGGAAAAAACCTTACGACACGAGCGAATGGAAACTTGAATCTATGAAGAAAATACCGCAACAAATGAACGGTAGCGATTGTGGCGTTTTCTCGTGTATGTTCGCCGAATTTATAACAGCAAATAGAAAAATCAACTTTAGCCAACACGACATGCCATACTTCAGGAACAAAATGGTCTACGAGATACTCGAGGCCAAACTCCTGTAGGCAAACTCGCTGTGTGCGTATTGGACTGTCGAAAAACAAATTGCAAATAATAACTTCATACCCCCTTCAACGATATTATTGGGTGTAAACAAAAAAAAAAATTAAATACATGCCACACTTTAGCCAGAGTTCGAATTTGGCATAAATTTTTTCCTAATATCCAATAATATTGTTTGAAAATGCTACTTAGTTGAATTTCTTTTTCGTCTCACTCCGATACAAATATATACATGTATAAATATCTCGGATTTGTTTATCGCGAGTGCGAAAAAAAACATCGTCGATTATTTGAAGAATTGGCGTTCGTCGACTATTCAAGAATTTGAAGTAAAAGAAAAGATTAAATGATAAGAAATTTATGAGAAAATAAATGGACTCGAACTTCCGAGGATTTACCTAGAACGGTCCGAGTCAGAGGGGTCGAATCTTTTGTTTGAACTCCACCGAGGTTCTCGCGGTATGTGCGTGCGTGCGTGTGTGTGTGTCTATCTGTGCGTGTATGCAATTTCCGAAAGTATCCTCCCCATACGTATTTTCACGATATTCATTTCATACAGGTATCGCTCTTCTTCCTTATACGTCACGTAACTCGAAGATTATATACTTTGTGTACGCAGAAGACAATTTACGGTCTTCGGTTATCGGAATTCTAAAAGAAAAAAAAAAAGAATAAATCAATAAAGAACCCGTACCGTACCCGAGAAACGAGTAGATAAAAAATGTTTTTGGTTTCACATGCGTACGAATGAAAATCCATACTCAACGATTCAACACAATCATGATCCGTGTGGGCGAAGATTTTTCTTTTTTTTTCCCTTAAATTTGTTACAATATTTCTATACATATTTCTTGTACACTGATTTTGGGTTTTCAATAAGACAAGATACCTAAATAGTCGTTTTATTTTGACAGACGCGCACATAGTCACTCTTTTTAAATGTCATTGAGCTGCTCCTTATTACACCTAATTGGTTTAACGTTATTACTATTATGCTCTTGTCATGAAAATCATTGATAACGTTATATATATATATATCTATATATATACACACAAATCAGGTGAGTCAACAAAAATTGGACTTTCGAATATTCTCATAAACGTTGATTTTGGAAAACGAAATATAAAATGTTATTCAAGTTCTACAAGTCGGTCGCAACAGTTTTCTTTTTAATTGTCCATCAACCAGATTCCTACGGCAGATTTTATATATTTTTTTGTTCAAATTTGGAACCGAAGTGGCCAATTTGTAGTGATTCGCGGGATACATATGTGCGTGTATATATTTATACATATATATATACATATATATGTGACATGTATAATTGAGTAGAATTCGGCGATATGGAGCTACGTCCCATATAGCACGAGAGCATCTATTTACGAAACAGGCAGACATAAACAAACCGAATCATTATTTTTTCACGTACCAACATAAAAGGAGAATACCATTATTTCCTTGTGGTTGTACAAAGATCTCTGTGTTTTAATTATATTGCACGACTTTTCTCATAACTTTTCCATAGTCGATTTACGTACTATAATTATTTCATATGTGTGTATATATATATATATATCGAGTGCAAGTGTAAAGGAATTTTCTTATTACTAAAAAATATAAATCCCCTGGAACGCAATAGTGTGTATAATAAATTCGACCGTATTTGCGAAATCATTAATAAATTTCCAAAATTCAATAATGATCAATATATTATATACATACGCACACACACAGATATATATATATATCGTGTTGTAACTTATCGTTAGTTATGAAAATGATGGATCCAGCTCTTCATTGCGCGGTATTCTATATAAGAAAAAGTATTTACAAATATTCACGGAGGGTTCATGCATTTTTATATGTGCAGTTAATTGATTGATCCAAGTTCGTTATCCTTTTTTTTTGTGTCATTTTTCATATTTCCATGCGTTAATTTACGAAGAAAGTCGCTGCGCAATGTCCAATACGCGGTTCGTTTTTTTTTTTTCTTTGAGGGAGTGAGTAAGTTGGATGTGATTTGTGATCGGCGTTTAATACGGTAGGAACCGAAGAATTATTAGCCTATATATTTGCGACGTTAAAGTTTCCCGTACTAACGTAAGAAGCAAGTCCTTTCGGACTTGACACACACACACACACACACACACGCATATATATATATATATATATATATATATATATATATACGCGTTCTTGTACTAAACTAGTTTGGCGGTTTAGGATTTCACGGAGGATTCCCCTTTTATGCCTATGAGCAAATTAAACCTACATAAATGTGTATATTACTATTTTATATACGCGTGTGTATATATATACATATACATACATACATATGTATATATAATGGTCGAACGGTGATACGCAAGAACTTGTAAAGTAATAGACACGGTACAAAAAAATAAACATAATCACAGCTGAATTGGCAGGCAGCAGGCGGGCATTCGATCCAGGCCTATTTTTCCGAAGTCACCGCGTTTCGTTTCCATTTTTCTCCTCATATATATGTATATATCTTTCTCTTCGTCGATCTTTCTCGTGGGGCACGATCGTCTCGATTTTCGTTTCGAAACTTTTGCCTCGCTCGGTGGTCTTTTCCTTGTGTGTTTCGTGTGTCATTGTGTAGCCTGCTGAGCCCTTTTCTAATAGACCGATTTGTTTGCGATTCGTTTACACGTAGTCATTGGTACCCGGAGAAGTAAGAGGTTCCTGCGCCTGAAATAAGAGAAAGAGACACGTGTGATTTTTTTTTTTTTTATTGCATTCTGGAGGATGGTAGTTTGCAATATCGAGTATGAAGATTGAAAAGATAAAAAACGGTACTCACCTCTTCTCCGACCGTAGCAGCGGGAAGGGAAAAACGATTCTTTTCAAGACTGAACTGATCCTCGGTAGTTTTTCTGTACACCGGATTATCAAAGTTCATACTTGTGACGTTGCGATGTAGATAATGCCTGTAGCACAATACCGCGACGAGAGCAAGTACGAGAAGACCGAGTGTCACACCCCCGATTACAATGCCAGCTACCAAGCCCGGATCGGTCGCGTCGCTCACTGTGCCGATTCTATTGCGATCGATCGAATCGGTGGTCGGATCTGTCGAATCGAGAGCAAACGAAATCGTGCCGAATGAATACGGTGCGAAACTTTTTATCGTTGTACGAAGAATCTTTAAATCGTTTGTTAATTTTTTATATTAGCGTTTCATCGCCGGGGGAAACCTACCGTTCCGTAGTGTGCACGTTCTAAAGAGAACTCTACGGAAAGACTATGCGCTTACCGTCATTTTTGGAAATTGGTGTTTCGAGCCTCTTGAACGGTATCGCGGATTCTTCCGTCGTAGGCGCCACAGTTGTGGTCACTGGAATATCCATTTTCATGCAACATCGATGCAAAAATAATGTAAAGTAAAATAACCGAAACAAATAATAACGAACGACGAAAGCCTCAAATATAAGATACACCAGATGCACTATTGCACGCGTTATATTCCGTTTGAAAATATACTGAATACGAAAAAAAAATGTAATGACATTCACTGACAAAATCGAAATAACTGTCGATCCATGCACAATGCTCCTTGACAAGAGTTACTCATTTTTAGGAAAAAAAATATCCTGCAGACATACGTGTTCCCATTGACAAAAGGAAATTGGCCTTAAAGCCAATTACTACCAAATAAAATGTAGCCAACATTATCTATTTTCTTCGTTGATACTGTGAAATTATTTTTAAAACATTTTTCCCTAGAGTGTCTTTCCGATGCATTCTCCCGACAACGGGTTCGTTTGAGTTCTTTTCATCGCAATAAAAAAAAAATACAAGCATATATCCAAGACAGATAGAGAAAGAGAAAGAGAGTAAAGAGAGATGGAGACTACTGACCATTTTCGACGCACATCTGACCGTCGGGTCTGAGCCTGAGGCCATCCGGACAGGCGCAACTGAGAAGTGGCGATCGCGAATTGATCTTTGGCGCTGGTAAGCAGAGATGGCTGCAGTGACCGTTTACGGCCTGGCACTGATTCGTACCGTCCGGTTGTCTGTACGGATGATACACGTGTACGACCATAGGATTTTGTAGTGATCTCAGAGAGGTGGACGGGCGCACTTCCTTGCCCGTGAATTTGTTTGCTTTGAAGATCGTCTGTTTGTCCCAGTCGGACCAATAAACGTAATCCTCAAAGGTCGTTATGCTGAACGGATGCCTGAGATTGTCGAGGGAGAAGAGAACGGTGCGACGGCCCGAACCGTCGTAATTTGAGGACGCGATTATGTGCAACTTCGCGTCAACCCAGTAAACGCGTTTTCCAATCAAGTCCAAAGTAAGGCCGTTCGGCCAGATCACCTCGGAGCCAACGATTACCTGGAACAAGAAGCCGGTTCGAAAGTGTCATATCGTTGATTCGCAGTAACCCGTTTAAATATCGCACTTTCGTACGATTCATCATTGAGGTGTTTCCTTTTGCGAATCCGAAAATTTAACAATCAACTGATTTTCGTCTAAAATTAGGTAATAATGCAGCACCTTATGGAGATGACATGCTGGCCACCTTTCTATCTAATAAATAATAGACAACACAACTTTAGATGTCTGATATAAATTGAGCTGAAAAAAAAATAAAAAAATGTCCAAATCTACAATAATATGTAGGTGTAATAATTGATTGTAACTTTTTTTGATTGATTGATTTGAAGGAATTGATTGAAAGGAATATTTTAATTTAGCTAAAAAAAACCCTAAATTTGCATTGAAAATCGTTAAATGGTACTCACCGATCGGTGGGATCCATCCATTCCGGCTCTCTCGATCCGCGGCTCGGCGCCCCAGTCAGTCCAGAACATCCATCCCTCGAGTGGATTGAGAGCGATAGCCCGTGGCTCTTGAATTTTATCCTTGATAAGAGTCTTGCGCATGTTACCCTCGAAATTGGCGAGCTCAATCGTGTTTTTCTCGGCGTCGGTCCAATATATGTGATTGTAGATCCAGTCGACCGCCAATCCGTCAGTGGTCGTCAAGTCCTTGTCGATCACAACGGTACGTTCGTTGCCCTCGTCGATCGGCGCTCTGTTCCCCGAAAAAAAAAAGAAGGATTTATTTGGGTTTCGCAATTGAAGTATTCTCCAATCGAATTAACGAGAAGGCGACTCACTTGTAAATTTTCCGATCGGAAACGTCGCTCCAGAATATCATGCCCGTACGAAAGACAAAGTCGAGGGCGGTCGCGGATTTCGTGTTGTTGACGATCGAGGTCATTTCTTGACGATCCAGTGCGACCTTTCTAATGTCGTGGCGCCTCGTGAAGAGGAGACTCGCGTGGCCCTCGGTCGCTTTGCAACGCGTGAGATTCTTCGGATCACGGAGATAACCGGCTGCGCAGCTGCACTTGAACGTTCCCTTCTCGTTGAGACAGAATTGCGAGCATCTTCCGGGCTCCAGGCACTCGTCGATGTCTGCGAACAGAAATGCGGTCAAGTTTTCACGACCTACAGCAAGATTACCGGCTGTGCGCGATCAAGATAATAAATCGAGAGGCGGAGAAGACCTAAATAGATAAAGTGTCAAGCGATTTTGTTTGCTTTTTTTTTTGCGCCCACGCTCTGTAAAGTTCACCTTCGCAGGTGTGATTGTCGGTTAGCCGGTAGCCTTCGTTGCAGGCGCATCTGTAGCCGATCGGCATGTCTATGCATAGCTGGCTGCAGCCACCGTTGTTCACCAAGCACTCGTTGACGTCGCAACCCTTCGATTTCTCGTCCTCCCAGCCGAGGCAATCCGGCTTTCCGTTGCAAACGTGGCTGAGCGGTATGCAGGATGCGTTGCTGCATTCGAACTGCGTTCGCGGGTCGCACGCGATCGGCTTCGTCGTGCAATTTTTCTCGTCGCTCTTGTCCGAACAGTCCTCCTTACCGTCGCAGTACAGATGTCCTGGATAAAAATTTGTAATAAAATATTTTGAACATATTGAAAAAAAAACCTCAACACCGAGAGACAAATTAAAGACAATTTTTTTTTAACATTTTGAAGTATAAAGAAAAAAAAATGACGGTGAAGTTTGCATCATCTGCATTTAATATGAGAATTTTCATTGCATCCCAACGATGCAAGTTCCACAGAAAAAAATAAAACATTATGAAAAAAAAGTCCGATGATCCAATCACCTGATATACAAGTATGATCGCCGCACTGGAACTGATCGTTTCTACACGTAACGTTCTGGCACCTCTCGAGTTCCTCGTCCGAGCCGTTCGGGCAATCCTTCTCCTTGTCGCACACCCAGGTCTGATGTATGCAGGTGAGATGATCGCCACAGTCGAATTCACGCTCGCCGCAATGGCTCCCGTGTCCGTGTGACGGATCATTCGGGCAGCCCTTCTCGTCCGAATTGTCCGGGCAATCGTTGTCGCCGTCGCATCGCCAACGTTGCGTTATACAGTAACCCGGTGAACAGGTGAAATCAATTTCGGCACGACACGTTATCGGGGAACAATCCTTCTCGTCGCTCCCATCGCCGCAATCGTCGTCAAGATCGCATCTCCAGCTGTCCTGGATGCACTTCTTGTTCGCGCAAGTGAACTGATCCGATCGGCAGGTCTCATCTAGGGTTTTTTTTTTCTTCATTAGTTGCAAAAGGGATCGATCTTTATAATAATAATAATACAAGGAAAAGAGAGAGAGAGAGAGAGAGAGAGGGAGCGAAAGGGGGAGAGAGAGGAAGAGAGAGAGAGAATAAGAGACACATGAAAGTACAGTCAGGCGTCTAGTGACGAGACGAACGTAAATAAGGGTTTTCGAAATCGACACATTCATAAAGCAAAGCAGAGCAAGATTAAGATTGAACCTAATCCCCGGGGAATGTTTCCCAGTGCAAACTCAGGAAATCTATGCTTATATATATATATATATATATATATATATATATATATATATATATATATAACACAAAGTCATTTTTCTTCATGACAATGCTCCATCACATACGGCAAAACCGGTTCGCGACACGTTGGAAGCACTCAGCTGGGAAGTTTTACCCCATGCGGCCTATTCACCAGAGTGGCTCCTTCCGATTACCACTTGTTTGCATCGATGGGTCACGCACTTGCTGAGCAGCGCTTTGGTTCGTACGAAGATGTGAAAAAAAGGCTCGATTAATGGTTCGCAGCAAAAGGGGAAGATTTTTACTGGCGTGGTATTCACAAATTGCCCAAAAGATGGGAAAAATGTATAAGCGATGGAGCATACTTTGTATAAAGCACTTTTTATCATTCTTCCGAATTTAACGTGTTTTTTTTTTTTTTAGAAAAAAATCCGCGTTTCATAATTGTATACCTGGTATATATAAGCATAGAGTACGTGCATTTTAGGGTGCATCACAAGCGAGAAAGCATCGTTGCATGCATATTAGGCATAGTTAAGTTGTTATGCATCGAGCGTGTTCACCGAACACGATAGTACGATGCATCCCTGTGTTTATGTACGATGCATTAAATAATGTTTCGCTTGTTAATGCGTGTGTCTTACTGCACTCAGCCTCGTCGGAGCCGTCAGTACAGTCGGGGCTACTGTCGCACATCCACGTCAACGCGACGCACTCGCCGTTTCCTGAACGACACGTGAATTGATCCGCGGTACAGTTCTTCCTCGCTACGAACATCAACAATGACGATTGCCATCAGCCACCTATGTTAGTACGATATACCGCGGAACGACATGTTTTTGTTTTTTTTTTCTTCTCAAAAACACTATTTTTTTATTCGTAGAATACGAGGAAAAAAAGACAGATTTATTTGTAAAGAAAAAATTAATAAAATATGTGAGAAAAAAAAGATTATTTTTGCCTTCCGAGGCAATTTGGCCACCAACCGAATGTCGCACGTTTTTTCTTTGCCTGTGGAGAAAGTATTATAAATAAAATTTGAAAAAAAAAGGGATGAAGTGAGTATTCTCGAATGTAAACCCAAACGAGCCAATCCGCAGGATGTTTGCGTTTTTTGGTCCTCCGACGACAGCTTTTTGTAAATAATTCCCAGGACAAGCTTGATTAGTGCGCTTATTAATTTATGATCTTGTGATTAAGCCCTTTTCTCATTTCAAATAAGAAAACGAAACTAATGATAATAATAATTCGGAAAGAATATCAAAGACAATACATTTTTCTTATCGAACAAAAAAAATAATTTTAACACTTGAAAAGTATAATTAAAAAATAAAATCAATCGCAAAGTGAAGGATGAATAATTTTCAGAACAATAACAAATATTATCAAGAGGATAATATGAAACGAGAGCAAACAAAAAATCACAATTCAAGACGAAATGAAAAAATAAATAAACATGAGATAAACAATGGATTTGTTAATTATTTCCACGTGTGATTGGTCGTCCTTGTCACACACACACACACACACACACACACACACAGGCGCATACACACGGGGGAAAAAAAATTCTTCTCTCCCTTCGCTGGGATACGGGAAGATAATACCTATGCAGCTGTCGAGAAAGCACTCACTCTGACAATTCTTCTCGTCCAATCCGTTCTCGCAATCTTTCTGATGATCGCAGATCCACGATTTGGCTATGCACTCGCCGGGACTGCACTGGAACTCGGTCGCCGAGTCACAGGGTATCGTCCCTTCGATCATCGCATCGAGTCAATATTTTTTTTTCTCAATAATTATTTCGCATTTGGGAGGATTAAAAAAAATCTATGGCCCTTTCGAATGTGTCTCGATAAACAATTTCTGGGAATATTTCAGCAGCGCTAATTGTAATCTCGACGGCGCCGCCTTTTCAACGTCGAGACCACGTTCAGTTTCGCTCCGATACATTCTCATATATCTATACGATAATAACGATCCCGATCGCGATATCGTGCGATCGGGGCAAATAATAATATGATCAAATTGCACAGTTTCGATGAAGCGAAACAATCGATTATGCCGGAGCATGGCGCGGCTTGTGTGACGCATGGACGAGCAAAGTGCTCTCTCGTTGCGAAATTATCGTGGCGAAAACGCGCGAAGGGACCAAGGGTAGAAGGCCAAATTTATTAGGACAATTTGCTCTTTGCTCGAATCGTTGAAACAATTCATCATTTCGAAAAATCACAAATTACACGAAACTCCAAAATGGCAAAATAGAAAAAAAAAAAAAAAAGAGAATATTTAATTTTGAGAATTATTCGTGACGATTTTTTCCCCACAAAAAAAAAACAACTAGTAAAATCAATCGTATTGATTCGAAGATAAAAAAAATGTGCCAAGAGTAGAAGGTCGAATTTTTCCTCGGGAAAGAATAATGTACGATTGCACATTTCTGTGATAGACTTTTGGACTTTCGATACACGAGCAATTTCAATCCGCTGTGTATATAGAGTTTCCGAGGGCCGCGTCGCAGCGAGCGCGTTTCACTTTCCATTCTCGGCCGTTTGACTTTTGCCATTTAGCCCCTGAAGTGATTCTCGTTCTCTTTCCTCTCGAGCACGTACGATGAAAATTCCTTCGACGCGCTAGCATCGATTTATTTGCCGAGCAAATCGTCCACTATTTTTGTGAAAAATTACGCTCACGCGCGCGCACACACACACACACACACACACACGTATATAATTTTATTAAATTGATAAAGAAGAAATTTACTACTCACTGCAAACGGCGGGATCCTCGTCCGAGCCATCGGCGCAATCGCGTTCGTTGTCGCAGTGCCAATTTCCGGGTATGCACTTGCCGCTTTTGCACTTGAATTCCGTGTCTTTGCATTCCTCGGCTGTAAGCAACGGATCACGAACGATGTGACGATGGTTGTTTTCATGATTGACGAGATTCGCGCGGCATTCGTCGATTGTCGTTAGCGTTAGAAAAAAAACGACGAGACACAGAGCGTAGTAAGAAGACGTGTAACGACGACGACGACGACGATGATGATGATGATGCTGATGATAATGATTGCGACGATAAACGTCACCGGCATTCATCGTACAGCAATAATAATCGATCATTGTGCTGTCAATTGTCAGGCGCACGATTGTACACACACACACACACACACACACACACACACACACGCACACGCACACACGCGTATTATTCGCAAAAGTTGTAACGTAAACGCGGGTTTAGGAGCTCGTTGAACGATTCTTTTTTTACGAATTGGGACGAAGAACGACTTCGAGAGATACGATGATCGGGACGGTCCGTTCGCGTCGAAAGTCACGAGGCTTGTAAGCACCACGCGAGGCGAGGGCACCCCCTTATATATAGATGCGTGTGTGAGTGTGTGTGTGTGTACCTTCTCTCTCAGAGGAGACGGCACGGCTTTGCCTTCTCTCGCATAGTAGGCGCGCGCGCGCGCTCAACCGCGTGTTTATAGTACTCTGATGTTTCGCATTCGCGAAGAAATGGTAGGAAGGCTCTGATGTTGCACCAGCCGCAATTCCGTTGTGTGCTACGAGGGGGTTTCGTTTTTTTTTCTTCGATCAATCTCTGTTTTTCTATGTCGTGTACTTAACGAGGCTCTTTCGCACGTGAATATTTGCAATAATGACAAAGGCAAGTAGGAATATTTCGACAAAAAGTGTCAACGGGGATTGAAAGCTCGAGTAATTTGACACCGGAGTTTGTCCGGTGTCAAATTACTCGAGCTCGGGGGAAGAAAAAAAACGGTAGCAGAACCCGATATTGCGCGTACCGGTTAATCTCGCATGACGCGAAAAATTCCATGACGCGAATTTCTTTATCATTTTTTCTTCGGCACGTAAAGCGTCTGAGGAAACGGGCTTGAGAAGAGAACCGAGGCCCTTGGGTCGTTATTTTTTTTTTCGTTGTCTTTGCGGGGACACGTGAGAGGAGAAGGAGACGAGAAGAAAAAAAAAATGCATTTCGCAAAGTTCTCGTAGCGGGATAAAGAAATAAATGAAAAAAAAAAAAAAAAAAAAAAAAACAGAATCGAAGGGAGAAAAATGGATTCGGAGAATTTTTTGTGTTAATGCCAGAAAATTTGCACGTTCGTGGGCGCGCCGCACACACACGAGCGAGTATATCGTTCAGTGAAAAACGAACGGTAAGTAACGAGC
>OZ010716.1:454651-504651 GCA_963932345.1 Ophion ventricosus | reverse complement strand
GTGTGTCTTTACAGAGTTACGTGCGTAGTTAAAGGCGTGTATATAAGAAGCGGAAATAATTATGCATTATAAAGTGTGTGCATTGGCCTTTCGAACACAGAGTAAAAAAATGCCCACCGCGCAATTCAACGAACCTCGTTGTGCCGCGTACTAATTTTCGTGTATAACAAAGTCGCGGTTGGTGTCACACATCCGCTTACAATGAGATTATCAGATGTAAATGCGAGAATTAAAACGACGAATAAGATAGAGCAAACTCAAAGTCTTGAGAATTTTGAACAGCCGTTACCTCACCGATCGACAAAAATGACAAACGAAAAATTAAAGAAAAAAATTTGAATACAATTGATTGGAGGAAAAAAAATTATTAAAGAAAAAGAAACGAGAAGAAAAATGATAAAAGGAAAAAACAATAAAAATTATTGAAGAAAAAAGAAGAACATTCGATCAGATTGAATTTCGAGAGTCGAAAATAAGAATCGAACGTTTGACGACGCGTTTGTTTACGTTGACCGTTCGTTACGAAACTTTACCGTCAATAAATAATTGAAAAAACTTATACACGCATACGCACATCCATATGTGATTCTTACAAAGCGTAGAGACAACCGCAAATAAAAATCGTTCCATTTCGCTATACAGATATAAATTAAATATATAGCATGATGTGCGACCCCGCCGGTCACCTTGAATTTCTCACTTCCCGTCCGCTTCTCGATCGATCCTGCCACATTGTGTTATTCGCGTACGCGAATGTCAAAAGCGTTGGAAAAAGATGAAAGAGACGAGAAAAGGAAAATCAAGGAGGAGAGAGAGAGAGAGAGAGAGAGAGATAAAGACCTTTGATCCGAGGCCCTCTTGACTGCACGAGTGCGCGAGCGAGCGAGGTAGTAAAACAAGTCGAAAGAATTTTTAACTCGATTACATCGAGTACACATCGATGATACGAAAAGAACGAAGCAAAAGTCTCGTCAAAGAGTGCAAACTTCGTCGTCAAGGCCGCCATTGCGAAGCGCCCATATTGGGCTTTGCTCGAATACGCGACAAGATTGTCATACATCGATATATTGGCGCCAATGGACAACCAGGTCCAATGGTGTATCGATACATATTACGCATACGAATAAAAGTGTAAATGTGGTGAGGGGGGGGGGGGGGGGGGCATCGATGCTTGCAGGAGTGGTTAGACGAGAGTGCGCGCACACACCACACAAACGCCGGTCCGGCTTTCACTGTAATTACATGCTGCTGCTGGAGCCCGAGGTACACTGAGGACCGAGAGCGAGCGAGAGGCTCCCAATACGTGTTGGCGGGTATGCACACTGCGGAGAACACACGCGGAGCGTGTACTCTACCATGTGTCCGCTTTTTTATTTTATTTATTATTTATCATTATTCGTGTATTTATTTACTTATTATTATTATTATTATTGTTATATTAAAACTGTTCGAATTAAATTCATACGACTACTAATGATAGCCATCGACGCGGTTTTATCACAATCTCTTCGTGTAATCACTCGGACAAATTGCAACACTATGTAATAACGATCACCTTAGAGAACTTCCGGTGAAAAGGATCGCGCCTTCGAGCGTCTGACGCAACATCGACGGAAAGACACTCATGAGGGTTCAACGCGCGTCCGTCAAAAGGAGAAGGGGAGAAAAAAAAAAAAAGAAACGAAACAGACAGGACAATGTGGGAAAGGAGTGAGAAGAGAGCTTTTCGCCGCGACCGCGAAACTTTCGGTTCCTCTGGCACGTAGGGCGCGAGAGTGCGGTAAGGGGGGGGGGGGGGGGGGGGTGGAAAGATCGGTCTCGAGCTCGGGAGAAGAAGAACGGGGGAGGAAGGCCGGAATGCAGAACTGATGCAACCTGATGCAACCGTTGGGATACCTTGCGCTTCGCCTATTATATATACGCGCACACTCACACAACACAAGTACACTATTACAAAAGTAGGGAAATTACGGTATATTTACATATATGTATGTGTGGCTAATAATATTAAATAAGAATACTGAGAGGAATAACAATAATAATAATTGTTGCTTTTGGTATTATTATTATGATTCAAATCAATTCACGTGAATTCGAAATATATGTGATATATGTATCAATAGCTGAGGTGGAAAAGGGCGTATATTCACATATTTGCATATATATAACTGGAGTGAATAAAAAAAGATTAATTTTCATTATTGTGTTAATGATTGAAAGTAATTCACACAATATATAATACTTATGATTATAGATAATAATTATTGTGTTTATTTATTTTTTAGAAAAAAAAATATGACGATAACAGAAGTTGAATAATTATTATTATATTATTTAATAATATTATATATATATATATATATATATATATATATGTGAATATAATTTATGCACTAATACGCTATTGGTTCATGTATCATAATAAATACTAATAGAATAATAAAAATACTAATTTTCATTATTATTTTGATAACGATTAAAATTAATATTCTATGAATTTTGACAAATATGAAATATATTCATATCTTAAAATTTAAATAAAATGTTAATATAAATGTTAAAATTTATGTGAATTTTATTTTAATCAAATTTAATATTTTTATAATTATAATGCCAATAATTATACTAATGATATATATATATATATATATATATATATATATATATATATATATATATATATATATATCATTGGTATAATTATTGGTATAATCTATATAATTATTATAATTATAATATATATATAATTATTGGTATAATTATATATATATATATATAATTATACCAATATTATACCAATGATATATCCTTTCCTGCCTCAGTTATCGTTACACATACCCACACGTGCATACATACACACACATAAAATGTGCATTTGCGTTCGTCTGGCGAATAATTGTCTAATGGAAGGATTACGAGAGCCAAGAGAGGAAGAGGGAAGAGAGAGAGAGGGAGAGAGGGGTAAAGATTTCTTTGAATTGCGAAAAGAACAGGGAAGGACCCTGAAGAAAGAAAAACGATTAAAGAGTGAGAGGCCCGATCAAACGATTATTCCACGACTGTGTCCAATCCCATGCGAGAGAGACATGCCATTACGCGAGATTTCGCAGTTGCTCCATATAAAGTACCCTGAAGCCCCCGCTCGCGAGGGGAGGCTGAGAAGAAAATCTGTTCTACGGTGTGTAATGGCGAGACTTGCGTAATGACGTTTCTAACAGGCGCCGTCTCGTCGTCTCCTTCGCGTATCGTACGTAACTTCATATATATTTATGTACGCACACACGCGTTCGCGCACCTTTTATCTCGAGTGCAAGACAAACCACAGAATAAATCAAAATGAGAATTGAGAGAAGAATGAAAAAAACAACAAAAAAATGGAAAGTACGAAGGAAAAAAATGAACGAGTAGACACGCCAGTTGAAAAGAAATCTTATCGCGAGATGGCAAAAAAGAAAGGAAAACGCGTGACAAGGGTTGTCGAAAAAAAAAAGAAAGATGCGAGAAAAAAAAATAAATGAAAAATCCGAGAAATAAAAACGATAAATAAGACACGAGAGGGAAAAAAACACTATAAAAGTAATGAATAAAAAAAAAGATATGAGAGAAAAAAAAAGAATTCGAAAGAAAATCCAGAAGAAAAAGATATCGAGTCGTAATGCACGTGCACTTTTCAATCTTTACACGAACTTCGCATTCTATAAATATACTTATATGTCAATGAATATCGATCTACGGATCAATGGAATATCTCGTTCGCGCTCTGTTTCGTCTGCAAACCTTGACACGAACAGCCCTATCGGATTTTTATTTGTTTACTTGGCGCTTCTGCTTCTCTCTCTCTCTCTCTCTATATATACTTTTTTTTTTCAGTTAAGCCCGCCGCGTCAATACGGATAACGAGCGATCGAACGATCGATGACGTTTCGCGTTTATTTATCGCTTGTATCTCGCAACGCTTGAGTTTCGACATTTCTCCATGCTTCGGGTTCCTGCATTTTGTTTTTCTTCTCTTCGATCTTTCGTTCATCCTTAATCATAATTCAACAACGATATTCACACGGCCCCGTGTCATCGACGTATCATTTTATTTCTATTTATATATTTCCACGTGACGTAGATTTTTTTTTTTTTTTTGCCTATTGTTTATTTGTGCTTCTTTTTGTTGGCATTTTATTTTGGTTTGGTACTTACGTTTGCATACGGTGGGACTCTCGTCGGAGTTGTCGCCGCAGTCGTCGGTACCGTCGCACACCCATGGCATAGGCTTGCATTTACCATTGCCGCATGGAAATTGACGCAACGGACAGGCGCTTTGAGCTGGAAAAATAACGATGAAAAATATTAATGGAAATATTCTCTGAAGCTTGAAATTTGATAAATCAATTGAAAATATAATTTCGGCCATTAAGGATAAGGAATAATGTGCGTTTGAGGAGAAATTATTTTTCAACGCTCTTGAATGTACACCGGAATTTAATTTGCATTTGAGAAATGGCCAATTCTCAATTGCAAATCATCGGCAATTCATTAAGATTTATATTCAACACGTGTTCATCGGTTTCTGAAGTATTGTGATATTTTTTTTTAGAATTATTTGTATATTCGCTCAGCTCCGCAAATAAAAAGAATCAAATGCATACCTTCAATATTTATAAATTCACAATATACTCGTTGAGTTTCGTTATTGCCGTCGACGTTTATTTTTCAATATCCCCGCCCATATGTTCCATCACAAAATATGTGGGCAAAATCGAGAAAGTCTTCTTTGCCGACAGCTAATGGCGTATCTACTTGGATGGAAAGCGTGAAGTGGCCAGAGAGCCAGAGCGAGAGACGGAGCAGTTCGCGAATAAATGCAGTGTCGCGCCATCTGGTACTCGCTGCTTGGGTCTCTCTGCGTCAAACTGTTATTTTCTTATCCGAGGCGCGCGCGAGTCAAAGCGCCGTGTTTATTGTTTTCGCGCGACGTTGTAAGGACAAGCGCGGACGGAAAATCGCCGCTCGAAATAAATCCTTCGACTGGTTCGTGTTATTGTTTTCATTCTTCGCCTCGTAGACTCTCGATCGATAGCGCGACAATGAAAAGGAGCGAGAGGGGGGGGGCGGGGCGAGACGGGGCGGGGCAAGAAACGAAAAGGCGAATACCGCGTGCGTCGTACGACGAATGCATTATCGACACGAATTTGGCTTGACCCTTGAAAGGCCTGGGGCTTTGCGAATTATTATTACCAAGCTTGAATATTCGTTTCTCCATGGCTCGCGCCATTATGCCGCGTGTATGATAAATATTCATAGGTCGAGGACGTATAGCGGGAGCGCGTAGTTTTGCACGTGTGCAAATCGGATCAGTACGGGCGACCTGTACACACAGGGTGTCTAGTTTCAAGCTTTTCAGAGCCTCTACCTCGAACAACAACAAAAAATACGCTTTTCCGGAGAATATCGACAGGAACAAAAATCATTCGGTTCCATGAGTTTCATGACAATTTCTAAACTATAGTGAATTGTTTTTTTTTAGGAAAATAAATCAACCAAACTGACATTTTAATATTTGTATAATAACTTATAATTAATAATAATAAATTTATTAATATTTGTAATCATTAATTAAAACCCATAAAATATTTTATAGATTAAAATGTCAATATATTTATTTTTATTAATTTGAACTTCAATGATTCTATCTAATCAATGATTCTCTTTTTTTCTTCATTTATATAGAATGCTTCACATATATACAATGTCACTACCTTAAATAAGTATTAATGATCGGTCGCCAGACATCTATATATAGTTAAATTTTTAATATATAATAAATTCGTTAAATATTTAATATTAAATTATTATATAAAATATTTGAAAATTTAATTAATGAATAAATTATTTATTAATAATATTAGAATTAGTGAAAATTTAGTCTGAGTAAATAACTATATATTTATATTAAAAATAATATATTAATATAAATATATTTATATATAAACTAATATATATAAATATATTATTAAAAATGTAATATTTAATAATTATTATTATTTAATTATTATTATATATAATTAAATTAATATATATATATATACATATATAATATAATTTTATGATACAAAAAAAATCTAGTGTAGAAGATCAATATTGATGAATTGAGAATTTAAATATAAATTTCAAGTGAACAATGTTTAAAAAATTCTAAAATATGAATTTATATATATATATATATATATATATATATATATATATATATATATATATATATATATACAATACTAAAAATTCAGAATATTTTAGAAATTTAAAAAATATTTTTCACTTTAAATTTATATTTAATTTGTCAATTCATATATATGAACATATATATATATTAGGTGTAGTAAAAAGAAATCCATTATTTTTGCATGAAATTGAAGGCAAAAATAATGGATTTCTTTTCACTACACTTAATATATAATATAATATATAATAAGAAATATTGATGCTCTGAAAATACAAAAATTTGATCCTAGACCATATTCATAAATTGAAAATATAAATATTTATATTCCACACATGTTTTACAACTTTGTAAAGTATTGTGATTTTTTTTTCAATTATATTTATCCGCGAAGCTCCGAAAAAAAAAAACAAAAAAAAAGTGTTTACCATGAATACTTATATTCTATACGCGTTTTACAATTTCTTGAGTATTGTGAATTCTCTAAAATCAAAACAAAAATATTTGCGAAACTCCGAAAATACAACAAAACAAAAAAACAAGTGTATACCACCAATATTTATTAATTGACGATATACTCATTGCCTTTTTTTTTTTTTCTTTACGTCAATATTTTCTCATTCTTTTCGCTGTAAATATATGTAATTGTACTTGAAAAGTACTCGACGAGAAGACTTGAGGCCTTAGGCCACTATAGGATTTTCCAAAAATAGTTTGTTTTTTTGTTAAAAATATACCTTAGTACCTATAAAATGATATTCCAAAAGATTATGGGTGTGAAAAATCTCCAAGTACTCGATTTTCGAATTCACCCGGAAGACACCCGGTATAAAAATCTACACATCGTGAAGGGATCGAGCATAACTGGGCGGTTTGTTGTTTGACAAACGCACGTACAAATATACGCGATCTATTCACGCGCTTGAGCGCCGCCGACCCGTACGGCTCCGTACGTGTGACAGAAACGGCTCTCCCTCTCCTTCTCCCCCAACCCGCCCTGCCTTTATCATGAATCTATTGCGCATTAGATCAACAAACAGGAATCGAGCTTGCGCAATTAATATGAATGTCTATGATCGTGTAGAATTCCAGAGCTTTTGACGAGAGGATAGCGGAGGGAGAGACAAAGCTGTAAAAAAAAAAAAAAGAAAAGACCCTATTCATAGGAACTACGTGATGGTCGAGAAGAAAAAAAAAGTAAAGATTTATTACTCGTTCGTGTTAAAATACGTAACGAGTCCCTTGAGAACGTACACGATTGGAGATTGCATCTCTTTCTCTCTCTCTCTCTCTCTGTGTCCCTCCGAGCCCCTAGCAGTCGTTAAGTAACAAGGGGAAAAAAAACTGTTCACCCGCGAGCTCGTAGGAGTTCGAGCCTCCACCGACTTCGTCTTACTGCCCCAATAACAAAAAAAAGAGACAAAAAAACGCGTGCTCGCCTAGCTTCGCCTCGTTTTCTATTCTCGCTATATACCCCGTGAGTTTTATCAACTCCGACGAGACCATTTTTCTCTTTCTATCTCGCTTTTTTGTCTCGCTCCCTGCGGTTTTTCGATGCTACGTGGAGAAGAAAAAATAAGGCACATCGGGAAAGATGTACTTCGCGTCGACATTGTCTCGATGTAATAAGTGACGATGTACTGCCGAGTCTGCGGTTAGCACATGCGCGTGGGAAGAAGACACGTAGGTGTAAAAAAAATATGTATATAAACGTACACACGGGGTGGCGAGAGAGAAATTTCGATGAAAAAGGGAACAGCAACATATTTCTCATAAGCTCATAATCGTATATATATATATATATATATATATATATCATAGATACAATCTTTGCCGAGAATTTCCCATTAAAACAGGACTCATTAGCGCGACGTTTCTCCATTGAATTGCCAAAACGTTAATTATTTTCAATATTTCGTACGACCCGGCGTAACAAGCGTGTCTGCATATGTCCAATTTTTGGTCCTTTTTTTTTTACGATACTTAATCGAAGCATATTTTAATATAACGAATATTTAAAACAGTTATTAATATTAAGTTCCATTTTAATTATAAAAATGTAATTCAATGAATAAATAAATTAATATTAATTTCGATTGAGCATTAACCTCATGACGCCCAATGTTCTTAGGCAAGGACAAATTTACACGTGAAAAATTTAGCTTGGGCCTTAGGAGGTTAATAATGAAGTAATTAATAATACATTTAAAATACGTTAAATAAAAATTAAATATATTTTACGTATTTGTAACATAATATTGATTATTCATCGATTAATATCACGGAATATTAATATGGATTCTTATGGATATTTACCGTATTTAAAAATGTATATTATTTAAATAGATGGATGGATGTGTGTGTGTGTGTGTGTGTGTGTGTGTGTGTGCCCATCCATCTATTTAAACAATATACATTTTTAAATACGGTAAATATCGATAAGAATCCATAATAATTAATATTCCGTGATATTAATCGATATATATATATATATATATATATATATATATATATATCATATTCTGTCGTAAGATATACATCTTACGACAGAATCATGAAAAGAACGACATTTTGCCGCATCATCGAAAAGACCGCGAGCGAAAGCAAAAGGAGCCAAGAGCAAAAATCCTGGAAAGCGAGCGTCATAGGAGGGTTGAATGGCTGGGAGGGGGTGGCGAAGAGGCGTGGGACAGAGATTGCGTTTCTTAGCGCCACCTTCGCGGCTCGCGCGAAAAAGCTCGCGCGAGGAGGCCCGCTTATTGACAACAATATCGCGAGAGCGTAGGCGCTTTTGGGCAGCGCGGGATGAACATATCTCTCTCTGTCTCTCTCCCTCTCTCTGATTCGAAATGCGCGCACACAAACTAGTATTATGTCACAGAAGAGAAAACAGGAGCAATGCGGGCACGACGGCGGAAGTAGTTTTCCTTCGTATGAAAAGGATGGAAGTAAATATGTGTTTACTGACCGTCAACGGAGAATGCGTCGATGGTACATAGCGTTCCGACGAGAACACCGAGCACCGGGATGACAATAACGAGAGTCGTCAAGACTCGCAGCAGCCGACACGTTACGCTCGGCCCCATAACCCACCCCCGAATACACGGCGACACCTCGGTTTTATTCTTCTTCTTCGCCCTTCGTCACGGTCAATTTCCGGTTTTGTTTTTCAACCGCGCGCTTCCCTCTCACCCTCGTACTGCTCGCGCGTTTTTTTTTTTTTGTTTTTCACCTCACTTTTTCATCGGTCGAAACAACACTGTATTCCTGACGGACAGCGAACTTGTCACAGGGTTTGACGTAAAGGGAAAGGTGGAGGGAGCAGGGAGGACGGGGGAATAAACTGGTCGGTGCGAAACCGCCCTCCACTCGCGCGGCTTTCACGACTTTTTTTTACTCCGTTCTATGTTACGTACGAATACGAGAGAACACTCGTGTATTCAACTATCCGATGCAATATGTGCTCACTATTCCCGTATAAACCGCACGAGCTTTTTCCAACGAGAAAGGTGAGAGAAAGGAGAGCAAAAGAAAAAAAACAGCGCTTTTAACTCACCGGAGTAATAATTGCGCGCGGATTTTTGTGTACACAAATCACACGATGTCGCAAACGAGTATTGACAGAAGTGGCGGAAACGGGGAGGAAAGGAAAGAGAGATAGAGATAAAAGTGACGGATTTTTCGTACAGGGATTCGGGAAAACCGGCGCGCGCGGGCGAGCGTAACTCGAGAAACACTCGTGCCTCCGCCTTGTAAGCGCGATACGAAAAGAGTCCAGTTCTCTATTTTTCCTTTTATTCTTCTCGCTCTCTCTCTCTTCTTTCTCTCTCTCTCTCTCTCTATTTTATTCTGCTCGATCTTTTATTCTTGTCTTCGTATACCTCGGGGCGCTAGTTTATCTCTGTCTCGCGACGATCGCGCGTTTCTCTCTCCCCGGGCGAGGAGACAAGAGTCACTGATTCTGACGCACCGCGAGAGACGTCGCGCCACCTGCGCGCGCACGTATTTCAACCGTGCTCCACGAGACTCCGCGCCACAGTTTTTTTCTCCCTCTACTCTATCGTCGAGCTCGCGCTCGCTCTCTTTTCTCTCTTTCTCTCTCGCCAACGCAACGCGTCTCAGCGAACAATAATTATTATTATTGTGCGCGCGATTTTTGGCTCGCCCGGACGTAAAATACAAATTTTACGAGCGCATTTTTTTTTTCTCGTACGACCGTAACCTCAAAAGAAACTCGTGTCGTAGTTTTAGCTCGGTAATTGTCGAGAAAAAAAAAACGCGGCTGACACTTTAGCACGGTGCAAACAGCCTGCGGAAATAACTGTGCATACATTTTTCTGTCGGTAATGGGGCGGGGGTGGAAAACGATTGGATGGTGCGCAGAAGGAAAAAGGCGATTAGGGGTGAAAAGGAGACGCCTCGATTGCCATGACAACCACACGACTGTTGCGAAACTCTTGTTTTTCGCCATTTTCTGGCAAGGCTACGAACTTTGCGAAACGAAATGAATATTCTTTTTTTTTTTGCGCAATGAGATAAATCTTCTTGCTACGTCGGACGTCAAGGGGACGACATTTAGAATAAACACGAATATTATATACGTGTGTTTACGTTTACGATCAACAATCGCGGGGGTGTTTTGACGAGAAAAAAACATGGCGGACTTTAGCCGCGAACACATGATAGCTCGCGGAGCGCATTGTGAAATCTTTTCTCCCCTTATGAACAAATTTCTTTTGCAATAAGATATTTCTAC
This sequence comes from Ophion ventricosus, assembly GCA_963932345.1. Classification (NCBI taxonomy): domain Eukaryota; kingdom Metazoa; phylum Arthropoda; class Insecta; order Hymenoptera; family Ichneumonidae; genus Ophion; species Ophion ventricosus. The sequence continues at coordinate 493,687 of OZ010716.1, read as the reverse complement.
TTGCCGTGCTTATCGATCTGTAAATATATTAAAATCAAAGCATCGCTCGCGGTCTAATTAATAAACAAAACAACGCAAGAGCGAGTCTATTTTAATTTTTAAACCTACCAATATCAGCGTCGTGAATTTGGGCACTGGAAACTCGGTTCGTGTCAGGAGCGCAGGAGAACGAAAGAGGTAGCGCGAACCACTCGTGACGAATGAACTAACGCCATCTCGCGTCTCGCTAGGGTAGCCACACCGTCGCGGAGCGCTTTCTATCAGGGGCAGAGGGGTGTAGCGGGCAGGTATACGATGCGCGCGCTGCTCTCTGCGCTCCTGATACAAGCTGAGATTTTTCTCGGCCGTTGCGCCCTGACGCGCGAACACGTTGCCGCCATACGACGTCCGTGGCAGCACCGGACTCGGCGTATCAGGAGAACGAGAGAAGCGAGCTGGTATCCGAATCGTGCGCTAGTCTCCCTTCGTACGTCTGTACTCCTGATACGAATAAAGATTTTCTGAAACTGGCCGTTTTACTTAGGATTCGTCAACTCGGTCATCTTACCGGAAGCTCCTTGTTTCTCGTCATTTAACCGACGTACATAATTCTCTTTCGCGATTTTTCCGTTTTGTAACCCGTGCACACGAAAGGCGTTTGACGCGCGACCGTAACGCCACCCTAGCAGAAGCACGACCAAATAATACCGACACGACGATGCCCGACGATGCATCTTTGAGATGCAAACAACGTGTTTACGTTTTCCGAATGAAGTGAATTCAGGTTGTGAAAAAAATTATTCAATCGATTATAGAGCAAAAGATGGAGTTCGACGAGGTCTCCAAATTGGAGCATCTCTCCCTCGTCTCCAAGATATGCACGGAACTGGAAAACCATTTGTCACTGAACGACAAAGATTTGGGTAACGTATAACCCTTCAACGTCCTCGTTTCGTTTTTTTTCTTTTTTTTTTTTCATTTTAAAGCGGATACTCTATTAGACTGTATTCGAAAATTTGGCGAATTTTATGGACTAGCCGGCGAGTCTCAAAAATTGTCCTAAGGTGTACAATATTGATTTTTACAGCCGAGTTTATCATCCACCTGGCCGAGAAGAACAACACATTCGAGGACTTCAAGAGAGTACTTTTGGAAAACGGTGCTGAATTTTCGGTTCGTAAGAGACTCCGCTTCGGCTAGCGACCTTCGCCTCTTTTTTTTCCATCCTAACGAAGCTTCCTTTCCGCAGGACTCTCTGATATCGAATCTCCTGCGTATAATACAGCACATGAAACCGGTGAAGTCGTCGTCGTCGTCCAAAGGAAGGAAACACGGCGACAAGCAAGACGTCTTAGCCAACAAATTTCCCGGTCTGGCGATTCCCAATGAGGCGAAAACGTCGTCCGGCCCGACAGACGACAAGCGGGAGAACGGCTACGACGACGCTATGGCCTTTCTGGAAGCCTCGGCGCCGTCGTACTCCAGAGGCACGGCCGAGTCCAAGGCCGAGAAGGAATCGCCAGTTAAGGTGACGGAGAAGAGGGAAAAGGAGCGCAAGAGAAGCCGATCGCGAGATAAAAGAAGCCGATCGCGAGATAAGAGAAGCCGTTCGCGAGATAAGAGAAGCCGATCGAGAGAAAAGCGCAGCAGATCGCGCGACAGGCGCAGCAGATCGCGACACAGATCGAGATCGCGCAGGCGACGTCGTTCGCGATCACGCGACGATTCGCGCTCGCGCGATTCTCATCGCAAGCGTGGCCGTTCGCGAGGTCGTTCACGTTCGCGCAATCGCGAGCGTAAGCGCGAATCGCGGCCGAAGCACAGTCGCAAAGAGGCCGCCGAGTCGCCGCCAGCTGAGGAAGTTTCAGCCGATCCGGAAGTCGGCAAGATATACACGGGCAAAGTGGCGAACATCGTGCCTTTCGGTTGTTTCGTACAATTGGAGGGTTTGCGTCGTAGGTGGGAGGGTCTCGTGCACATATCGCAGTTGCGTCGCGAGGGTCGAGTCGCAGCGGCTAACGACGTTGTCGCTCGTGGCCAACGTGTTTTGGTAAAGGTGCTGAGCGTGGGCGGTCAAAAAGTCTCGTTAAGCATGAAGGACGTTGATCAAGAGACCGGCAGGGATCTCAATCCCGTAATATCGATAGCAAAACACGACGAGGACGAGAAGCATTTGCGTAATCCCGACAGGCCAACGTCGTTGCTCGAGCTTCAAGGTAACGTGGACGAGGACGAGACGTACTCGAGGAAGCGCGTCCAGAGGCTATCCTCACCCGAGAAATGGGAGATCAAGCAAATGTTAGCCGCTTCGTGTATCGAGCGTAGCGAACTTCCCGAATTCGACACGGAAACGGGAATATTGCCGCGCGAGGACGACGAGGAGGAAGACGTTGAGATAGAGTTGGTAGAGGAGGAGCCACCTTTCCTACACGGTCACGGCAGAGCCCTTGGCGATCTGAGTCCCGTGCGAATCGTGAAAAATCCGGACGGTTCGCTTGCCCAAGCCGCCATGATGCAAAGCGCCCTCGCCAAAGAGAGACGCGAACAAAAGATGCTTCAACGCGAGCAAGAAATGGACTCTGTACCGACTGGACTCAACAAGAATTGGATCGATCCGTTGCCCGAGGCTGAGAGCCGTACTCTCGCCTCGAATATGCGCGGTATCGGCCTTCAAACTCAGGATCTACCCGAGTGGAAGAAACACGTTATAGGCGGTAAAAAATCGAGTTTCGGCAAAAAAACGAATTTAACGTTGCTCGAGCAACGTCAGAGTTTGCCAATTTACAAGCTCCGTGACGATCTCGTCAAAGCCGTCACCGACAATCAGATATTGATCGTAATCGGCGAGACTGGCTCGGGCAAAACGACCCAAATAACGCAGTATCTCGCCGAGGCTGGATTCACGGCACGTGGTAAAATCGGTTGCACGCAACCGCGACGTGTCGCCGCTATGTCAGTTGCGAAACGCGTCGCCGAGGAATTCGGTTGTCGCCTCGGCCAAGAAGTCGGCTACACTATTCGTTTCGAGGATTGTACCGGGCCGGAGACAAACATAAAATACATGACGGACGGTATGTTGTTGCGCGAGTGTCTAATGGATCTCGATTTAAAAACGTACTCGGTCATTATGTTGGACGAAGCGCACGAGCGTACGATACACACGGACGTTTTGTTCGGCCTGTTGAAGCAAGCCGTAGGTAGAAGACCCGATCTCAAATTAATCGTCACAAGCGCAACTCTCGACGCTGTTAAGTTCTCGCAATATTTCTTCGAGGCGCCGATATTCACGATACCCGGACGTACCTTCGAGGTCGAAGTCATGTACACGAAAGAGCCGGAAACGGATTATCTCGACGCGGCACTGATAACCGTTATGCAGATACATCTGCGCGAGCCACCGGGCGATATATTGTTATTTCTAACTGGTCAAGAGGAGATCGACACCGCGTGTGAAATTCTATACGAACGCATGAAGTCCCTCGGTCCCGACGTACCGGAACTCATCATTCTTCCGGTCTATTCGGCTCTGCCGTCGGAAATGCAAACGCGAATATTCGAGCCTGCACCGCCGGGTTCTCGCAAAGTCGTTATCGCCACGAACATCGCCGAGACTAGTCTCACAATCGACGGTATTTATTACGTCGTAGATCCGGGATTCGTAAAGCAAAAAGTATACAATTCAAAAACTGGCATGGACAGCCTCATCGTTACGCCAATAAGTCAGGCAGCTGCGAAACAACGTGCTGGTAGAGCCGGCAGAACAGGACCGGGCAAATGTTACAGACTTTACACGGAAAGGGCCTACAGAGACGAGATGCTACCGACACCCGTGCCTGAAATTCAACGTACCAATCTCGCCACGACGGTTTTACAATTGAAGACAATGGGTATCAACGATTTGCTACACTTCGACTTTATGGACGCGCCACCCGTCGAGTCGCTAATAATGGCACTCGAGTCGTTGCACAGCCTGAGCGCACTCGACAACGAGGGCTTGCTGACACGACTCGGCAGAAGAATGGCCGAATTTCCACTCGAGCCGAATCTCTCCAAGATGCTCATCATGAGCGTTCATCTTCAGTGCTCCGACGAAATTCTCACAATCGTCAGTATGCTTTCCGTACAAAATGTATTTTACAGGCCCAAGGACAAGCAGGCACTGGCCGATCAGAAAAAGGCCAAGTTCAATCAGGCGGAGGGCGATCATTTGACACTATTGGCGGTATACAATTCATGGAGGAACAACAAGTTCAGCAATGCCTGGTGTTACGAAAATTTCGTACAGATACGAACCCTCAAGAGGGCTCAGGATGTTCGCAAGCAACTGTTGGGAATCATGGACAGGTGAATCTTTTGAAAAATTCAATGTCAAGACCTTGTTTTTTTAATATACCTCGTTTTCAAGACAGACTGAAAGTTATAAAATAATTTCTCCTCGTCCCATAAAGATTCTCCGGTAAATTTGTGATTGTCAATTTTTAATAGCTATGAAAATACTTGTAAGATTTAAAGCGAAAAAAAAAACGTGGGGCGCATGCAATGGATAATTGATGCATGAATAATTCATCCAAGTCACTAACAATTTTAATGCACTGCAAATGATATGAACTGTTGTGTGAATTTTCTCAATGACAACTACTCCCTGCACTCCTTACTATTATCTATTGCATGCGTACCACTTTTTGCGTTTCAAATCTTACAAGTATTTTCATAGCTATTAAACAATTCACAAATTTTCTAGACAATCTGTGTGGGGCTAGGAGAAATTATTTTATACTTTTTAGTCCATAGTAAAAACATGCTATATTTAAAAAATATTTAAATCATTTATTTTTTATTATCTTTCTTTCACTAAACTATATTTTATTTCTTTACTTATTTTTTTCTTCTTTTTCTCGCTCACTCTAACACACTTAATTCTTCAATCTGAAACCTGTTGCAAACTGTTAAATATTGTATATATTATATATATACTTGCCTGTTTGCTTGTTTGTCATCCAGTTCCGAGCTATGTTTAAAGTTTCAAGTTTATCCGGAAGTTAGTTTAAAAAATCGATTGCAAATTTAGTACGGAACAGAAAAGCAAACAGATAAGAACACGACTTAGTAAAAACGTGGAAGGCCATCGAGCTCAAAGAATTTTCTTCACGAACAAAAGAACAATCTGTTATGTATCCGTCGTCTAGGCACAAACTCGACGTCGTATCAGCTGGTAAAAATACAGTGAGGATCCAGAAAGCCGTATGTTCGGGATTCTTTCGAAACGCTGCTAAGAAGGATCCCCAAGAGGGCTACAGAACATTGGTGGACAGTCAAGTCGTGTACATACATCCAAGCAGCGCGTTGTTCAATCGACAACCGGAATGGGTTAGTCTTTTCTCCGTTTCAACGTGCCCAAAGCTATATATTTCCCAAAGTCCCCGAACACGAATATTGCTTCGCAGGTAATCTACCACGAATTGGTACAAACTACCAAGGAATACATGAGGGAAGTTACAACCATAGATCCTAAATGGCTCGTGGAGTTTGCACCGGCCTTCTTCAAGTTCAGCGATCCCACGAAACTTAGCAAATTCAAGAAAAATCAACGTCTCGAACCATTATACAATAAGTACGAAGAGCCGAACGCCTGGCGAATATCGAGAGTGCGACGAAGACGCAATTAGTTGGCTCACGATCGTCTCTCTTTGTACATATGTGTTCAACGAAATGTTAAAATAAAGTGTACGTTTTTACACGATCTCTGTGCTTCGTTGAATCAAGAAATTTCCATTGAACCACCATCAACTTTAATATTTCCTACTTCCTACCAGACGTTTATTCTCAAAACGAAGATCGTACGTTTAACGTTACCGCGCTTCTCGACGATCCCGCCACCTCGTGGCAATCTCCACTACTGAAAAACCTCCTGCTCCCTCCCGTTCGGAAATTCTGGGCATCCGAGAGATCGCGCTTTTGGTCGATTGTTAACTCGTGTACCTTCAATGTCAATCACGACGTGTATTTCGGGACCTTGAAAGGTTGGTCTCGAAAGCGCGATGCTATCGAAAATAAACATTGACTTACAGTGATACAATTACGTTCGATCAATCCTCCATGAGACCAAGACGACACCACGAATTCTAGACTATTGTTTTTCTTTACTATCAGAATAAAATTAAAAAAACAATTTAAAAACTTGTGCGAGAAGACTGCACGTAAGTAAATTGGACACTTCGTGATTGAGACTACCAGAGGATCGTTAGATAAAAATGGCTACGCTCCTCGGTACACCAGCCATTCCGAAGAGGTCAGAACGCCGTGAGATTGAATACTCTCCGATAAGGCATAGTTCCTCGGGTAGTCATCGCCACTTGTTCGTTTCGCAGGATGATACAGACTCTCAATACCAGACAAGGAAGTCTCTACGATCTGGACATCGACATGTTCCTCAAGATCTCAAATTACGAAGACACCGTCCGACAATTGGACGTATACTACGGCATCGGTGAGAATCACGGAGAGTTTGCGCTATCCGACGCAATATCTTCAGCAAAATACCAAAGTTCTTTTACCTCTGGATATAAAACACGAGGGAGGGCAGCGGGACGAAGAAAAATTATTAAAGCTCTGAGAAATGATACCCACCGACACTTTTTCACAGTATTCTTTAACATCTCAATGGCTTTTTGTATCTCTTTTTGGCTTTTTGGATTTTTAACTTCTCAATGGATCTTTCGATATCGCAAAAATGTCTGACTCTTCTCTACAATTTTATATCTACGCTGAGACAAACTTTGGTACTTTGCCCCGAATTTAAGCCTGGGTATGAAAAGATTTCTCTAATTTTTTCAAAGATATTAACTATCCGAGTATTATTCCTCCGTGCATTCGCAGTCAAGAGACAAATCCTCAATCATCAGAGCTGCATCACCGGCTTGTTTCCGCAAGTGTCCAGCGACAAGACGGTGGCCAGCGTGAGGGAAAGTATTTATTGTGCAGCGGCGATATGGAGTCTCTATCAGGCATACAGGTGTGTATGTGTGTGTGTGTGAGAAAGAGAGGAAATCTATCAAGCCTGAATCTCCTGTAGCCACAGAGTAGCTCCTTCTTGAATATTGTTTTTAAATTCTTAGACGGATTGACGACGACAGAGGAAAGTCCTACGAATTGGGCCAATCGGCGATAAAGTGTATGCGCGGTATTCTGGAGTGTTGGATAAGGCAGTCCGACAGAGTCGAATTGTTCAAGCTCAACCAGTGCAATAGATTCTCCCTTCACTGTAAATTTCATCTCGACACGGGCGATGAGATTCTCAAGGATGAGGATTATTATCATCTTCAGGTGTGTGTCGGAATATTGACACTCGACGCGAGTCTCAAAAATGAAAATTGCTTGTCTCTCAGCCCCTGCATGGATAGAAGCTAACGACAAAAAGATTTTTCTTGCAGATCGACGTAGTCTCCTTGTACCTCATTTTTCTCGTACAAATGATATCCTCTGGATTGCAAATAATCTACACCCAGGACGAGGTCGCCTTCGTGCAGAATCTCGTTTACTACGTCGAGCGCGCGTATCGTACGCCCGATTACGGTATGTGGGAGCGCGGTAGCCGTTACAACGACGGTACACCGGAAATTCACGCGAGCTCGATCGGTATGGCCAAGAGCGCGCTCGAGGCCATTAACGGGTGTAATCTTTTTGGCGAGAAAGGTGCTTCCTGGTCCGTTATTTACGTCGACATTGATGCGCACAATCGTAATCGCAGTATATTCGAGACGATGCTGCCACGGGAATCGAGCTCAAAGGTACGCAACTAATTAACAGACACCCTCGAGATTCGCGTAAATCGGCAAAAATGTATTATTGAAGAAAATGATCCTAGTCGATTCGAATCAAAATATTTAAGCCTCATTCAATTTCAGACCTATCGATTTGTCCCTTAAAATATCTTGAGATCAGTTCATTTTCGTTGTTAACTCATTTTTCATTATACGATTGAAATTTAAATAATAATTTCTCCAGAGTGTCGACGTGGCCCTTTTCCCGACAATTTCCTTTCCGGCCTTCGCCACACACGAGGAATTTCTCTACACCGAGACAAAGGCGAATATCGTCCGTAAGCTGAGGGGTCAATACGGTTTCAAGCGTTTCGCGCGTGACGGCTTCAAGACTGTGGTCGAGGATCCGACGCGTCGTTATTACAAGTCCGGCGAGATAAAGGATTTCGACAAGATCGAGTGCGAATGGCCTCTCTTTTATATCTACATGATAATCGACGGTGTGTTCAAAACACTCCCGGAACAAGTCGAGGAGTATCAGAATTTGCTCAAGTCGCGAATTCACAAAGATGGGAACGGCGGTAAGAGTGGCAAGAGGATTAAAAAAAACTCCCGGTTAAAAGTTCTAGAGAAATGGAATTTTGTACTCACTCGTCTGTGCAGATCCGATCGTGCCGATGTACTACTACGTGCCAGAGAAGAATTTGGAGTCGGAGAGAGGCGAGCCCGGGAGCTCGTTCCGTCTCTCGAGTCACGAGGGCAGCCCTCACAAGCCTGCCAAAGACGAGGCCGAAGGTACGACCCTCTATCTCTGGAATCAAGCGATGTTTGTTATCGCTCAGTTGCTCACCTCGGGACTCTTGCACATCAACGAGCTCGACCCGATACGGCGCTATTTGCCCTCGTACAACAGGCCCCGAAGAGCTGGAAGATATTCGGCCTTTCAAGTGAGTCGAACTACCAATTCAGTGCTCATATTCGAATGGGCTCGTCCTTACATATTTACAAATATATTTGCGATAATGCGTCACATTTGAGAACGGCTTTTGCAACCGCAAGATGCAATTGTCACATTATTTTTTTTTTTTTTTACCTATCGTTACTTTCGTACGAAAATGCATTTCATACAATTTTTTTTATATCCGTTAATAATTTTCTTTTTGTATTTTGTTCAGGCCAAGCCCTCTATTGTAAGTAAATTATCGTATACGCCTGCTGTGTAACGTTCGTCTTGTCAGTAAACGCAACTCTTAACGTCTAATGATAAGATAAAGTTACAATTTCCTAACAGATTTACCCGCGCATTTAACTCACCGCAGCTTACGGCACACAAAAATCTCCCTTTGCCACGCACGTTTTTTTCGCTCCCTTTGCAGCAGATTCTCATTTTACACGTCAGCCATTAACAAACACGTTTTTTTTTTAATGTTGCGTGGATGAACTGTGAGATGTAGCCTCGCGGAAACGGAAAGCGTTTAAAGTGTTTGTTTGGGTTTACAGGGTACGCACACGGATCTCGTGGTGCAGATTGTTCTTATTGCCGAGTCGATGAGACTCCAGGCAATGATGGCGACCTACGGTATACAGACGCAAACGCCCCACGAGGTCGAGCCCGTGCAAATATTGTCGTCCATACAGTTGGTCAAGGTTTATCAGAAGCTCGGGGTCAACGGGAAATTGAATCTTCAGGGTAGACCAGCGAGACCGATCGGATCACTCGGCACGAGCAAAGTAAGTTCGAGCCTCTTTCAATCTTCGAAAAAAAAAAAAAAAAAATATGCGATTTTTTTTCATTGCTCCGCTCGTCGAAAGGTGTATCGAGTTTGCGGCATGACCGTGCTCTGCTATCCGCTAATCTTCGAAGTCTCGCAATTCTATCTCTATCGCGACATGGCCCTGTTGATCGACGACATAAAAACCGAGCTCAAGTTCGTCGGAAAGTATTGGCGTCTGTCGGGGCGGCCGACCGTTTGCTTACTCATACGCGAGGAACACATGAGGGATCCCCAATTCAAGGAGATGCTCGATCTTCTGGCAATGCTGAAGAAAGGCTACTGCGACGGGACGAAAGTTCGTATTGGACGCCTTCAGAATTTAATATCTTCCTCGTGCATCGGTAATGACAAGTCGGCGAAATTCTCGATTACTTTACACTTCTTTCTCGCCTCGTCTGCAAGCCTGATTCTTCCAGAACACTTGGATTTCGTGAGTACGATAGAAACGGATCTTGAGCTGACGCAGTTCAAGCAATTGGAGCACGATTACATCGGATATCAGAGCTTGACCGACGTGCCGCGAAGCCTCTCTTATACGGAGGATACGATCGATTACGGGGTAAGTTAGGGAATCCTCACAACAGATCGTACAATTATCTTATCGCGATTATTCACAGACATTCGCGAACGAGCCAACCCCCGGAATATTGAACGTGATTCGTCAAGTTGACGGTCTTTACGCAAAGTGTCAGCTTTTCGGTATCTTGCTGAAACGAGAAGGCATCAGTTACGAGATTAATGGGACAACTGGTAAGCTTACGATCCTTTCTGACGATACAAACGAACGTGACCATTCCACTCGTCCATTTTCAATTTCTTTGCTCTACAGTCGGCGATCATTTGAGAGCTTTGTACCAACGAGCCGGTGATCTCAGATATTGGATGGCTGTGCGTTACTGCAGTAGTCTTTTGAATCACACGGTCGACAGTATAAGTCCATTCATCACGGGGGTCCTCGTCAAAGGGAAACAGGTGTGACAATATTACGGATCAAGTTGGATTTTGGAAGCGACAAGTGTGGGGAGGGACAAAAGACCTTGACGAATGAACCGTTTCCAGATAACCGTCGGGGTGATAGGACAGGAAGAAACCGTCTTCGACAAACCTATGACACCGGCGGAAATTCGTTCGGTCATGTACTCGACGATCCAGCCGCACAACGTCATCCACGCGGTACTGCAGCAGGAAGTTCTACTCTACTGTGGTCGACTGATCGGCACTAATCCGGACATGTTCAAAGGCATTCTCAACATTCGCATAGGGTAGGGATTCCCATTCACGGGGGAGCGAGGAAAATATATTCAGGACTATAAATCGAACGTTGCAAATTTTAGTTGGGTTTTGGAAGCGATGAGCCTGTATCTGGAGATGTTCGTGGAAAATCCCAAGCCTATAGAGCACTACAGTCCGTTCAAGATCAGAAAAATTCTCATCAAGGTTTTGACGGTTAAAGATTGGGGCTCCTCGGAAAAGTAAGTTACACTATTGCGTTTCATCGAACCCTCCTCGCGATGATCTCGACAATACTTTTGTTTCGTTTGCAGTCTGACCGTCATAAGCAGAAGAAAGATCGAGGGTAGTCTTTGCAGAGTACCGGCGCACTTCTACAATCAAGTTTGGGAAGTTTTGATGCGTTGTCCCGAAGGTATTTGCGTAAATGGTCGTGAATTGCCGCAACAGCCGACACTATCGAATATGACACGATCCGAGCTAACTTTCGCACTTCTGGTCGAGTCGATACTCCATCACATACACAAACCCGAGTACAGGCAAATCATCGTCGAGGTACTTTCCTATCAATTGGCGCTATTTCAATGAAATTTGGAATGGAACGAAGGGAGTGTGGTGGGCTACGTGAAGGTAGAAAGGAACCTCGCCACTAATTTTCAATTTTTCTTACACGCAGCTGTTGAACATAGTCGCGACGATTCTACTTCGAAATCCCGAGCTAAGCTTCAATCGTCAACTGGACTTGAACAAACTCGTCGAGGATGCGGTTATAATGTACTGCAAGGACAATAATTTGGAAAAGACTGACGACGTTTCGCCTTTCTTCGCTGCTCATTATTCCGTCACTACGGGATATCTCGCTAGGGCGGTCGTAAACAACGTTCTCACCGGTGGTTGCGTCACGACGATGTACGACGTCGATCACAGCATCGATTCACCGGAGATGTGCAACATTACCTAAAGCTAATCTCGGTCACTTGCGCAACTTTTTATCGTTAATTGGCGCGAGTGTCGGACGAAGGATCATTAGGCTATAAGTAGGAAAGTCAAGGTCCTCAGCGACGCATACAAAGACTTCTGTACATACGAGTGAAATGCGGTGTGAATTATATTTTTGTGAAACCTTTTTTTTCTTTCGTCGTTCCTAACGCGTGCTCGAGACATTAAAAAAAAAAAACACTTGTACGACAGTTGAAAGATAGTCAGTTTTTGAGAAACTCTTCGATCTAGATTTTCGTCAAAGTTCACGAATTTATCTGCGACTATAGACGATGTCTCATTGGTGCGACTCGAATGATTACGAAATTATTGATAAATTTTGAAAGATTCGGCACGTAGACGCAAAAGTTTTTGTACTTACAATCTTCCACATCATGAGTAGTCTCTCGCTCGGAAGAACAAATCTACTTCGTCATTTGTGTTGTTTTCCCGTTGGAATTTACACTACGCGGCAGTACTTTGCGCGTTACGCGACTCGCCGGCGAATAGAAACTAAACGTCTGTACATGTATCTCGTTGCTGGTTGACACGGTGTCGCGAATTCCGGCGTAACTTTTTCGAGCTCGGCGAGTTGAAATGTCGCTGAGCGTGCGTTACCGCTTCGCAAAGTTGGTATCCATCGCTCGACCGGATCTCTGTATGTTGTTGATGTTCGCGCGGATTCGCGACTCGATGGTGCCGACTTCCGCTGCCGCGGCCAATTGTTTTCTGCAAAGGAATCGTATCTTGATTCGGCGCTCAATCTCTCGGGCAATCAAATCGTCGCAGGTCCCACCCTACCTTATAAAATCTTTGTTGTAAGTCTTGTCCGACTGTTCCTTCTTCTCTTGTTCCCGATAACGCCTGACATTGCTCTCGCGTTCCCGATCTCGCCACGAGGCGTTCTCCATCATCTCGCGTCTGCGCTCCTCCATCTCTTTTTCCGTGAGCCTCGGCTTCTTCTGCGGCATCCATCGTTTCTCCTCTCTCTTCTTGTCCTTTTCGTTTGTCCTCGTCGTTGTTTTCGAGGATTCGCGACTCCCGACAGCGTCGACTCGCGTGCGATCGGCTCTCTGGCGAGGGTAAAAACAAAACATGGTCGAATGGCGGAGCTGGAAAAAATCAAGTATTTCGGAGTGAGATGTAAAACGCGATACGCACCATCAAGCCAAAATTAACTTTGGCACTGTTCTTCTCATCGTCGGATTCCTTCGCGACTCTGACGGTAGCGCGATCTCTCTCGTGCGGACTTTTATCCCGTTTTTCGTGTCTGTCCGTTCCATGTTGGCTCTTGCGCGTCGATTTATCGTACGTATTTTTCCGTCGTTTCTTCGTACTATCCTCTTCTTCCTCGTCGAGGCTGCTCGTGTCGCTGTTCTTTCGTTTTTTGCTACTTTTTCGCTTACTCGTGCGCTCTTTGCTCGTGCTTCGCTCGCTCTGCTTCTTCTTGCATTCTTTTTTGCGAGTCTCGCGATCTCTTTCCCCGTTGCTGCCTCGTTTCTGCTTGAGGCGTCGTTTTTTCTTATCCGCGTCCGAGCTGTCGGACGTATGGTCCGAGCTGCTGTCTCTACGGGCGCTTCGCTTCTTTCTCTCGTTCTTCAATCTCTTCATCGACTTCATAAGGTAATCCTCGTTTATCTTGCCCTTGAGCTTTTTGTACTTCTTAGCGAGCAAATTGTCGAGATCACCGTCGTCACCTTCGCTGTCTTCGCTAGCCGAGCTCGACTTTGACCTCTTCTTCTTCTTCCTGTTACTCCTCTTGTCGCTCTTGTCCTTCTTCGACTGCTCCTCGAGCTGGAAAAAAAAAAGCTTTGGGCTAAGTGGCTGAGCTCGTACCGAGGGATAAATTTTTTCGTGCCGCTGATAATTACCAGATCTCTAAGTTGCTTCAATCTGACAGGATTCTTCAGCAATTGACTCCTCGTCTCCATCTCCTTCTTCTTGATGGCGTACAGAGGATCCTCCTGCAATTTTCTCGCCAGGTCGACTTGCTCAGAGCCGGAAAAGAAACGCAACGACGGCGGGATGCATTCTGCACAGGTTTGAAAATAATAATTTTAGCGACGAGAACAGGAAATGTTAGCGGAAGAAAGCCAAACGCGGGCAATGGAAATGTGCATGAATCAGTACCGTATTCGACATGATTCTTAGGCACCCGATTCAATTCTCCGTCCTTCTCGGCTTGGACCATTTTCTCGAATGGCTTGTCGATGGGTTTGCCGAGGAGATAGTCTTCCCTATTGACCAATTGATTGGGTCCCTTGTACATCCAATCCAGCTTCTTGTCTTCCTTCTTCTCTATGACTCCCTGATCCATCGCGTACTTGGTCATGTCCTCTTTGTCCTTTTCCATTTCTATCTCTCTCTTGAGCTCGGCTATCCGTTTCTTCTCCTGGTGATCCTGCTGCTCCGCCTTCCAAACCTTCTCCATGTTCTTCATGGTTGACGGGTGCCATGATTTCTTCAGATTCTGCAAACATTCACAAGCTCCGGATAATTCCTGGCGATTGCTGGCCCTTCGATCAAAAATTCATTGGCCATAGAAACCAAGTAGACGCTTGTAGGTTATGCTCACCAAATCTCCACCGCCCATGATGAACGTTCGTGCTGATCTCGGCCCCCAAAAGAAAACTAATAAAATTTCACTATCCCCGTGCGATATCGTGCAGCATCGTTTCTCACCAATTGAACCGAGTAGAAAAATATTTTTCAAGCAAAAAAACGAGAAACGCAGCAGTCAGCTGTGCTGCCAATGTTTTGATTGTTTTTTTGACGCGAAGGAAAAAACAGCGCGAGTCCAGAGGGCGCTCAATATAGCTTCCGGTTCCTATTAGCACTATACAATCATTCAAAGAAAATAAATCATTTGACATTTTTAATTCTCGTGAAAAAGTAATCCTGACTTTTTTTTCTTATTCGGCGCGTGGGACGGACAGAAAAAAAAAAACGACAAGTCTGACCTCTGACCTCGCGAAACGTACTCGGGGTCCGCTTTTCGTGGATTGAGGTTATGTCGCGCGTGCCCCGGCATCACCTCGAGGCTACGTCTGTCTCGATCGAACGTCATGGTGAATGCTTTGAAAGGAATACTCGTTGAATGGCAAGTCTCAATCACTCCATCGATCCACCGTTATAATTTTTGTTTTTTATTCGTTCCGAGAACAGTATTCCCGTCGCTAGTTTTCTTTACTCCACGTAGTCGAGATCGGCCGGTATGTTGAACTGTTTGTTGAGACACTCCTCGCTGATGTCAAACTTTCGCTTGCACCACGTCTGAATCGCGTAAATATTGTCCGTCCACGTATTCCCAGCTTCCTTGTACAACTGGCTTTTCTCATTGATCCGTGCCACCTGCTCGGGATCCGAGTCGACAAACTTGGCTATTTGTTTCTCAAGCTCGGCCTGTTGGCTCCTGAGATGTTCGATTTCTTGGAGGATCGCGCGACGCTCCTCCGTGTCCTCCTTAACCACCTGCAACGCGATAAACGTTATCCGTTCTATCGACTCGAAAATTAGGACGCACGAGAGAACAACTGGATATCTTATTTGCAAAGAACGTGTACCAGAGACTAAAATTTCCGATACTATCGTCCAGACTCTGTACATTCTCAGAGAAAGATTCGGTTACTCACCTTTTCTCTCCGCAACTCTTCCTGCAGCCTGTCCAACTTGAATTCCGCTTCTACTATCACTTTGTTGGATTCGGCGATTCTCTGCGCCATCGAAGTTGTATTTCCTCTGCAACGAGTTCGTTACGCCAGCCCCTAAAAATCTAAATTTAATATCCTCGTTTGAGTTTTTTGTCGAACTTACCCTGGGAAGTCCCAAAAATATGTGGAAGTTCCGATCTTGTCGGTTTGAACGAGACCGTCGTCCACCAAGGCCTGAAGTACGTCCTTGACGGACTGGGCAACTACGCCCTTCTCGGCAGGAGCGATTTTTTCCAATTCTTTGAGATTGAAGAATTCCTTCTTCTCGTGGAATATCTGTAGGATACGTTGACGCTTCTCATCCAGGGAGACTCCCTTCCTCTTCGACATGTTGTATCGATCTGATAAAAATTTTTCTATATATTTCAATCCACAAAGGCACCACATTCTCGAATAGTCTCTGTAATTTGTTTAGAATATTCTTGTAAAAAGTAATCAACAGTGGTCCTCTCTCTCTCTCTCGTACAGCGACGCTGCTATGAAACAATTTCTCCTTCACTTGGACGAGACGGAGGCACTTGGAAAAAAGTTCATAATACAAGATTTGGACGACAAGCACTTGTTCATATCGGCCGATATACTGGAGACGCTGCAGGCCAAGGTCGACGATTTGATGGATCAGATAGCGTTTCCTCTGGCTGAAAAGGGTGTCTGAGACAACGAAAGATTTAACCAAGTTTCGATATGGCGGCTAGGGAATCCGGAAGGATCAAGGATGCCAATCAGAAGCGAGTTCTGGACGACGCCGCGAGAAGGAGAAGACAGAAGAAAGCTCTCGAGGCGCTCGAGCAAGACAACTTTCACGACGATCCGCACGCCGATTTGGGTGATTATTTTTGTCGCTAAAAAAAAAAGAAACCAAACATAAAGCTGACGAGCTTTGTTTCGCCTTTCCAGTTATGAGCAAAAAAGCCCCAAAGTTCCAAGAGTCGTTGGACGGCAGAGGCGCTACTAGAAAGAAGAAGGCTCGCTCTGCCGAATACTACAAGCAACGATTTCGCAAAACCTTCGCACAGCTGGTAGAGGAAGATCTCAACGTCAATCCTAATCCTCCAAATTACTCGAGCGCCCAAGCACAGCCTTCCAAATTTCCCGAGCGACACTTTTGCGCCATCTGCGGCTTTCCCAGCAGTTATACTTGCACCGCGTGCGGCGCCAGATACTGTTCCGCCAAATGTTTGGGCACTCATCAGGACACTAGGTGCCTCAAGTGGACGGCGTGAACTCCTCTCGCGATCCTCCTCGTATATCAACCTACTAATAGTTCGTGTACAAGCGAGTGGAAAATATTTTTGTATCCTTGAAAATAAAGCGTTAGAAATAGATGATCATCTTCGTCTCTCTCCCGATCGGTCGATGGAAGGCAATAAATCCCGAGATAAGGAAGTAACGCGCAGCTCCTTATCGCTCCATCCCTTATCAGTAAATCCCCAAGACGCTCCCCGATGCACGGCTATGTTAAATCGCTGTCGAAAGATCCATCGGGTCGCAGTAACTCTTTCGCAGTGTTGATTGAAGAATCAAAATAGGAGGCAAGGATACGCAGGTGAGATTTCAATAGTTCGCTTCGTTCGACGCAGTATCGACAAACCTAAACAAAAGTCACGAATAATGACAGGCCTCACCTGTTTAACGTCAGTCCGTGATCGCACGAATTTTCGTCGCGTTTCTCCAAAATCCCGCTGGTTTTTACAGTCTAAAGTTCACGAACCCAAACGAAAATTGCAACGCTATTTCAATGAGAAACAATTGCTATACGGTTCGACAAAATATTTTGAAACTCGTGAGCGGGTCACGTGTGTGTGGGTTAGTTGTTCCAAGGATTAGAAATGGCGCGAGAAAAATTTCGAGCGCGCCGGAAATGCGAGAGGTGGCGCCCTCCCAGCGACTCGGCGTCCCTCGGATGCTAAATGCTCTGTATATAGTAACTCCGTATAGTCACGTGTACCTTTATATACAAAACATTCCGCAAGTCGAATTATTTGGGTTGCAGTCATCGCGGCGTTTCGCCCTCGTCCAATAAATCTCGACGATGACACAAAGCGTCTTATTATAGTCCCCGAGTATTTTCATACGCGCCGATCGATCCTTTCTTTGACACACGTATGTCATCGCTCAATCACAAAGTGCGCAAAGTCGCGAATACGTTAACCTCAAATAGTGGCTTGACTCTCGAATGTTTTGAAAGCAAAGGTGCGCCCGGTTCGTGTCATGCAAAGTACAGTTCTCAAATGCGTTACAAATCGAGCAATGTTTCTCGACACGAATATCGAACGAGGGTAAACTATTGTATTGTTAATATACTTCCGGTATAGAGACTTTGTTTCTCCAACGATGAGACTCGAATGAATTGCAGTATTCAAAATTCACGACTACTTCCGGTGGTCGCTCAATACAACGCTACGAGGATGGAGAACCCCGAGGAGCCATCACTTCCGGTCGAAAAATCGGATGCGCGCGCCGAACGCTTCGACGAGGACGAATATCCACCTGGAACCACGAGATTCGAATGTCAAGTTGCCGGACACGCGTTCGATCCGAAAAAAAATAAGATCGGTAAGATATCAACCACGTGTACTTTAATTCGCACCCGTTTCGCTAAATCCGATGAATTTTCAGGTATGCTGCGAGGAAAGAACGGTCAGGTGTTGAAATCTTGCGAAAAGCCGATTCTTCAGGAGCGGGAAATTGCCTTTTACGAAGCTATCGACAATTCCGACGATCCTTTGTACAAGGAACTTTCGCTCTTCGCGCCAAAGTATTTCGGCACTTTGGAGACTACTTATAAAAACAAACGTAGGTTTTTTTTTTAAATTTTACATTGGTAGTATCGATACCATCCTGCTTCAGTTGCCACATAATTCATTAGGCATTCGTATTTGTGATATTGCTCACTTTTTCGTCCGTGCTGTGTGACTAGATCGCGACCTTTCCGTACTCTCTCGAATGATAAATTAATTGGCTCTTCGCCATTGACTCTCAGCGATAAAGTTTCTCGTACTGAAAGACACGACCGAAGGAATGACCGAGCCGTGCGTGATGGACGTGAAAATTGGCAAGCGCACGTGGGATCCGCTCGCCGGTCCGGAAAAACGTCAAGCGGACGATCGGAAGTACGCAGCGTCGAAAAGCGCCTACGGCTTTTGCATACCGGGTTTTCAAGTTTACGATCTCACGAGTAGACAGCTGCGGAGATACAACAAGGAATATATGAAAAAGTTGGACGCCGAGGGAGTTATCGAGGGTGAGAAAAGCTTTTTTTCTTCAGCATGTTACGTACCTCGCGTTGTACATTATTTTGCTCAAAGGCCACCGAAAAAACGATATCAATGACGAAGAAGAAAAAAAAAAATTGATTTTTTGTTATTTTTTTCCCGGCAATAACAGCGTTGAAGATATTTCTGAACGTGAAATCCGGCGGTGGATCGCCCAATCGCGAGTTGATCGTCAACGTTCTCTCCTGTCTCTGGAAGATTCTCAGCTTCTTCCGTGGCCAAAAGAAATTCCGTTTCTACGCTAGCTCGTTGCTGATCGTTTACGACGCTCGTCGTTTGCGCGACAACGTTGAAGCTGCGAGATCTGAAAAAAACGCCCTCGGACTCGAAAAACGCGCGGGCAAAATATTTGCCTCGTGCGACACTGGACTCTCGGGTCATTTGACGAGCAACGGGCCAGCCTTCGACATTCGCTTCAAGAATGTTTCGCGGCCATCGTCCGTTGTCATTCCGACGAAGAGTAATCGCGTGCGCGCGATCGATCGGCTGCAACATCGACTGAAAAGAAGTACAAGCCTGACAGGCTTCGATCTCATTTCCTCGTCTCCGTCGTCGTCATCGCCGCCGCTTACCCTCTCTTCAGGAAAAATCGAGCGTAGCGGCTCGTACGACGGTCGTTCATTCAACGAGACAAACTTCAGTCCGCTCTGTCGTACCCACTCGTTTACAAACAATTACGATCGCGACATTATGGAAATGAAGAAAGATTACGCCGCGGTACTTGACACACTGGTCAAGGGTAAAGCGCGAAATCGGCGCAACTGGGTTGCCGTTAATATGATCGATTTCACGCATGTCTTCGACGCCGAGGACGACAGCCTCGACACCAACTATCTCGAGGGCATACAAAATCTCGTCGAGATATTGGAAACGTTTTTAGATTGAGTATAGACAAGTGTCGAGGGGTTCGACCGCGTGCCAAAAGAGCTAAAAAAAAAAAACAATTTTTGACAAGATTTAATTCGTGATATTTGCGCGTATAAGAGTCACTAGAAATTAGGCACTTGGGTTTGCTATTTAAAAAAAAGTGTAGACGACATTAACATTGGGTTGATTAAAAATCTGCGGCGACTTTAACGAACGTTTGAAATGTTGTCTTTGACCTTTTTCGTCCAAAGTCAATATTCATACGAGTTTTCGAGTGTCTACTTGTCCAGTGACTCATCTCCGGTACATATTTATCATTTTAAAGATAGTAACAAGCAGCACTCACACGTTTGTTGGATCGCTACTGAATTGTATTTTTTTTCCGACTTTTTACGTTCTACGAAAAGACCGGAAGTTCATTCGTCACCAGATTCTTCGCCACACTCGCCTTTGTACCTGTCGAGCAACCCACGAACGCAATAAGACAAACAATTATTTATTACTCGCGTATAACGCGCAGCGAATGCATGCATGTGTACGGGGAATGGACAACCTCATATTGTATCGTGTGTTATTGAATAATATTTTATTCGCTCGTTGAACACTTTTCGCTTTTTTTTTTCCTTCATTTTCGTTTTCGCCGCGAGTCAAACATGCGCGAGCACGGGACGACGTCTACGGGAGATCGTCCCGTGCATTCAACTGACGATAATCATCGTCAACAATAATTTCCTTAAATTGTCTCCTCCGTAACATTTTATAATTAATTATATATATTTATATATATATATATATATATATATCGATTGCTTACGATGGCTTAGTACACTCTTTTTTATTTTTCATCTCGTACTCTTCTTATTGATTTTTTTTTCGTCGCGTGTGGCACATCGTTTTTTTTTTGTTTCGCTAGGAAAAAAGGGAAAAAATATCTCTTCACGCGAAACTGATATTCACTCGGATCAAATTAATTTTCAATTAATTAGGCCCCGTCTCTCTCTTCTTTTCTTTAGGCTAAAATTTCGCATTTTTTTCTGTCGCGATTCGTACGTCTCTTTCTCTCCCTCTCTCTACGGTAAAATAACCAAGTCGATTAAATATAATAACGGTCGGTGAAAAATCGATTGCTATCACATTCGCAAAGACGAAGATCCCACGCGCGCACGCACGTACACACAAGCGATCGAGCTTGTGAAAGAAAAAGAAAAAGAAGAAAAATCGAAAAAAAAAATAATATTAATAGTCTGCATTGTACAGGAGAACGCTCGCTATAAATCGGATTCTCTTCACTCGATTTATTCGCATCGCCGGTACATGATGGGCACATTAATTAAATCATCATCATCGTCGACCTCGAGGTATTGAATACCGCGGTGCCGGCGTTTCATCAACGAGGATCTGTGTGTCTGTTGTGTATACGCGAGCGCGCGCGTGTATGTGTGTGTGCACTTCCACTCGATTCAACAATACACCGATTTATTAAACAGTACCGTCCTACTTTAATCACCGTTGCAATCATATGCCCTTTTAATTACCCTACTGCGCTTAGCTCACAGACATTTTACGTTATATATTACAGCTGTTATCGGATAGAGCCTCCTCACCCGCCTGTCCCTTCTCGCTCTCGCTCCCTCTCTCTATCTCTCTGTCACTGTACACACGCATAGATATGTACACGTACACAGGGTGTCCCGTTTTAATCGACCCGCTAGAATATCTTCGAACCTGTACTCATCACGATAAATAAAAGATCATCCAGACGAAAAGTTGAAGGAAGGGGGGGGGGGGGGGGGGGAGGGGTGCAATTCTTTTTTTCTAGCAAGTCAATTTCAGTTGCATCATCAACAGATACGACCATTCGAAGGGGTTCTATTGAAATCGAACACCCTGGACATCCATACATCTCTTCAATAGCTGCGCCATCGCGGCTGATCGATTTTCCACCGACCGACACATCCATACACACGTCCACATACTCTCCGCTCTTACAACCAACAATTCGCAATCCAATAATTCCTAATAAATCTCCGAAAAAATCGCGATAATCACAAAACACGTTCAACGATATACTACTATTTTTCATCTTTTCTTTATTTCGTCGTTTTTCCCGTCGTAGAATTCCGTCCTCTACGCCTGACGTGTATGTGTGTGTGTGTATTTGTTTTTTGTATAGATTACTTTTTCCTCGCGTTTTTTTTCTCAATAATCACAGACGTCCGCCAAACGTATTAGGCTCCAAAAACTAACGTTACGTGTTAATAAGCTTAAAGATATATATAGTGTTTGTGTGTGGGGGAGTATGTATCCTATAGGGAAACGAAAGATAAATCACGAGTGCATATATATATAATTATCGTCAAGGATAAGGAATAAGAATGCTCTGTCGATTGATATATCTTCTTTAATATAAACAAAAAGTAGGAGATTCCTTTAATATTCGTGCGTATTCTGTATAGGCGTTATATGTGTGTGTGTGTGTGTGTGTGCTTTTTTTTACTTCTCTATATATCCGTCGAACGGACGAGAGACGAAGCGAGAATGTCGTTGAAACAATTCGTGTACGTGTTTTTTTTTTTTTTAATTCCATTCTTTGAATATATGCTCGTCCAAATTGCAGTCTCTAATGCCTCGCACTTTATGTAGTGCATCACGGATCGTGAACCTAATTAATTTATTGCTTTAGCTCTATCTTCTCTCTCCATCTCTCCCTCCCTCACCCTCTCTCTCTCTCTTTCTCTCGTTCATTTCAGAGAACGGTCACACGATCGCAGTAATCGTTCGGTAACGAGATTAAAAAAAGAAGAAAGAAAATACGCACTCTCCCGAGGTCCCGCCTCCTTTCGATCTCTTTCGCGAGTCTCCTCTCCCTAGAAGAAAAAACAATTTTGCGTACGCATGATTGACAACATTACGAATTAATCCTATTTTTTTTTTTTTTGGCCTTCGCGCAGCATTTCCTACGCGCGCTAAACTGTACGTACGTGACTGAAACAATCCTCCAAATACAATTTACTGTAAATCTAATTCACCGGATGCGCGCTACGTCGGTACGTTCGATACAGGGGGAAAAAAAATAAAGAACAACTGGACGCGCAACAAGACGCATTGCAACTGTCCGAGGGAGACAGTTCGAAGGGCACGCGCGCAAACAAATTGTAAATCTCGTGTAAACATTGTGAGAAAGAAACGCGCGGCGGTGGTGGTGGGCCGGATGGACGTTTTTTTGCTGGCTCGTTGTCATCGGGGCCGAAATGTGGTCGTGTGATTATTGCCGAATTATTTGACGAACGAAGAGCGATGCGACGAGAGTTCGCGGTTCGTTGAACTCTTGCGAATCAAACACAATTTTTTTTTTTTACAAATAAATTTGTCAACGCAATGCGCCTCGTTGATTTATTATCATCTCGAAGATGAAGCGCGCGTTGTTAACCGACGTATTTTTCTTCTTTTTTCATCGTACGGGAACGTTGCTCGCGACTTTTGCATTGTCACTTATTGCTACGATCGTTTAGGTCAATATATAATAATAATAATTGTATATATATATATATATAGCACGCATTCCGTATCTACATCGCTTTGCCCCTCGCTCTCTGCAACTTTTTCACTTTAATTCTCTCTCTCTCTCTCACTCTCTCTCTCTCTCTCTCTCTCTTTATCTTCTCTCTCATTCCGTCCCTGTCTCTTGGTGGATTCAACAGGACAATAATGATTGCGGTACGCGAGAGGTATCTCCAAGGAACGTTTCCACCTTGAAATACATTCAACCTCCCTCTCTCTCTCTCTCTCTCTCTCTCTCCGCGCCTATCCGCGAGCAAAAATAATAGTAGTAGAAGGAAAGAAAACGTATATGGCATATCTCGGAGATTCGAGATGAAGATGGCTCGTTTGGAGAACTCGAGAACTCGAGAGCGAGAGAGAGAGAGAGAGAGAGAGAGGGAGGTCACGCACCCGAATTTCGGCATCCGTATCTTGGCCGTTTGTGAAACGTCCCACGCGTCTCGTCGAGCGCTTCTGACAGTAAGAGAGCGAGAAGATAGACTTGCCAAGCCAAAAGAAATAAAGAGTGAGAGGAGAGAGATAGAGGGGGGGGGGGGGGAAGGGGGAGATGAGAAGAGAGCTATTACACGCCCAATATCGTCTCATCCGACAAAGAGAAACTTGGTGGCCGGTGAGTTGAATTTTGCGTGGCCAATTGGCTGCTCGATTAAAACTTTCAATTTTAAACGATCATGGAGCGCAATTGAAAAGAAGAGACCCGCGTGTGCACATTATTCTCATTTGACTGCGCGTGTGCGCACGCTCTTCTCTCTGTATATGTGTGTGTGTGGGTGTGTGAGACACGAATTGAGACACTCGCAACTTGTCAACTTTAATATATATATATATATATATATATACGCATCGGGTGAGTCATTAGAAATTCGACACCCGAAACCTTTTATGAATATTAATTATAGACGAAAAAACGTCAGAGGCATAGTTCAAAGAGTTTGTCAAGATCTACAATTCGGTCGACTGTTTTTTTTTTTTAATTGGCATTGTCAATCCGATTTCAAGGTCATTTCTACTCTTTTTAATAGACAAGCCAAAGTGTCCAATTTCTAGCGAACTTGTCTCCCTCTCCCTCTCTCTCTCTCTCTCTCTCTCTCTCTGTCTCTTTCTCAGTTACGCAATTGCGGGGTGGAAGAGCAAATTTCTGTCCGATAATCCTCCTCCTCCTTTGTCTTTCCATACACGGAAGCACAATTCATAAATTCGTTATTGGCTATTCGTACGAATTAATCTGTGAAAACAAAAGAAAAACATTTCCAATAACGAGGCCGCACTTATGAAAGTGGGGAGCATCGTAATAGACGATACGTATCGACGAAGAAGAAAAATGAAATAAAAACAGAATGGAAAGAAAGCGCAATGTGTGTGTGTGTGTGACTTGGACGAGCGCCTCGCCGTCTCCGTCGCCGCGTTATTGACATTTTGGCAGTTAAAGTTGAATTATTATTATGGCATGGGTATTATCACTAGACGCGAGCTTTCACGCTCTGCACTGGCTGTAGCAGAAGATTATTCGCACCGGAAATGCCGACTCGGCGTCTTTTGCAACCTCCTACCCACCGCACGGGAAATACTCGACGGCGGGAAAGGGGCTGCGAGAGGGAGCCGTGAGAGAAGAACTGGATAGCATTATCCCGAAATTCATCATCCCTAAAAAAATCATTCCTCAGTTACTCCCTTAGATTACCAGTAACGTTATTACTAATATATATAATAACAATCGTTATTATTATACAATATAAAATAGTTAGCAGAACTTATAAAGCAATTGGCGAATCTGTTTGCGAATCAAATAATTTAACCGGACGACAAAACGACGCTCGAGGCGGTGACGAAAAAAAAAACAAACAAAAATAAATGCGCTTGCTTTCCGCCTCGAAATAGGCATAGAATAAATCAATAAAAAAAAAGAAACGTTAATTAAACGAGTAAAAAAAAATCCTAATCATTGATAATATTTGACTTCACAATGGGGAAAAATTGATTTGGTACGCGTAATAAAAATAAAATAAAAAAAAACAAATTATATAAATTGTATATATAATATGAGTCAATATTTGTTCAGTATCATTGTCCGTATATTCAAGAATATATATATAGTTATATAATATAATAGTAAATTATATATATATATTATATAATATATACAATTTATATAATTTGTTTATATATGTATATATATATATGTGTATATATACTGTAACTGTGTTATTTACCAGTAAATTCCTAGTTACTTTTCTGGGGATGAAAAATTCGGGGACCATGCCAGCCTACTAGAGAAGAGAGCGCGCGCCTCTCGGAGCTTTCGATCGATCGACCGATCAAAAAGAGGCAAAAATTGCAGAAGCTTAGACGGATGAAAGTTTGGCCATTTGTGTTTTTTTTTTTCTGTTTTTTCCTTCTTCTATATACTTTCATCGGTTTTGCGCGTAATTCTTTTCCACATTCCGCTTTGTTTGCTCGTTACAGACCAGCAAAAAAGTCGTAAGTCGTGTCCTTGCGAGTACATGACGTTTCCCTCGCCGATTTCCCTTCCCATCTCCGACACACTATTGAATACGCGCGTTTTCACATTTTCGTTCGTTTCGTCGTTATTCATCGTCGTGATAAGCGTGCAGGCACTTTGATAGCGAAATTTCTCACTTGTACTCGCGCACGCGCGCGCGCACACGAGGTCGTAAAAACGCTTGGTAGATGTTGTGCACGAGAAAAGGAGATAAATAAATTGGCGAAGAGCGAAATACGAGGCGAGCCAACTAACCGACCAACACCAATGGCGCTTCATGGGCGTTAACGAGGCGAAAAGAAGCGGCGAGGTTTCCTTCTTGCTTCGCTTTTCCTTCCTCTCCACAGGCCACCAACCTCCCTCGCTTTCTCTTGCTCTTCGTCTTCGCCTCGTTCTTCTTCTTCTTGTTTCCGTTTTCCGGCCGCCGCGAAGCTCCCGCTCTTGCTTCGCGGACCTCGAAACCGCCATCGATCATCGGGCCAACATTTCTCTTTTTTTTTTTTATTCTTCTCCTTACCCTCTCGCGTCCTTTTCACCATCGACCACCGCCGCCATTTCCGGTCTCACTGCTGCTGCTGCTGCTGCTGCTCTTGCTAGTGCTGCGTATGTCGACGGTCGCCTAAGCGTAAACGGAGAGCCACAGGAGAACGAGAATAGTCGCGGGCGTCAGGGCGTTCCTCGTCGCTGCGCCATGTGGTACTTGCTCGTTGGACGTTCCCTCGGACGTGCCTGTGCAAACGAAGAAGAGACGAATGTTTAAGCAACTTTTCTTCGTTTTAATTCTCAATCGCAATGCTCATATTTCCTAGACACACAAGGTCAAACGTCAATAAAAGAAAAGAATCAGACAAGAGCTTCTTACTTATCGTGGCAGGTCCCGATCCCGAGCCGGAAGCCTCCTCGTCTCCGTTGTCGTCGTCGTCGTCATCGTCGTCACGTCCCTCCTCCCGTGAATTATCGTCGTCCTCGCAGTCCGGGCAATTCTCGTGTTTACCACCGCCCGCGTAAAATCCGTTGTGTTTTTTTCTACCGATCGGCCGGGAGCCACTTCCGGAACCGTCGAGTGCCTCGTCCGAGAGTAAAACTCCATTGTCAGGCGCCGATGCCAATTGCGACTGCACCATCTGTCCTCACAATCATCAACAATAAGAACAATCACGCAATAGTCGTATACGAAAAAAAAAAAAACAAATCTAATAAATGCAAAACAAGTGTACAAATATGTAAATTTATATGACGTTATTATAGCAACATGCAAGTGTACACAACGGCGCGATAGTCCGCGTCTGATTTACGGATCGAGGTCGCTTAGCCTCCCACGTGTGCCAGAGTGTTCCTATTGCCGTGTGCTCACCGGCAATGCACCATTTGCAATACGTATATACATGTGTGTGCTATCCGCGCGTGCAACTTCCCGTCAATGACACCTACGAGACGCGAGAGTTTAATTTCTGTCTCTACTTTATCTATGTGTCCATCAGCCTGTCTCCCGCTGACTCTACCCCCCCCCCCCCCCCCCCTATCGTCTGTCTGTCTGTCTCTGTCTCTGTCTGTGTTTCACCGGCGCGAGAGTGATCGGAAGTTCCGTGACCTAGCTAGTTGGCCGACAAGGCCGGCGGACAAGCCTACGCGCCGCCCGCCCAACAGTCTCGTGTAGAGACTCATTAGAGACCGCGAGCTACACATTACCGCAATCATTTTGTCAAATGTGTGCGTGCCGTGTGTGAGCGAACGTGTCGATAATTGTAAGAAAAACTTCGGTTTCGAGAAAGAACCTCGAGCTATTTTAAAAATTTCAAAGATAAGAATATTTTTGCTTCTTTTTTTCTCATTAATTTTACAAAAAAAAGAAGCGCTAAATAATAAGAATAATCGCATCGTTTCGAAGCTCGGAGCAGTAAGTTTCTAGAGCGTGCGTCTCCGGCGTTCTCGCGGAGCCCTCGCCGCGCGTATACCGGACAACTGACCTGATTGATGTGCCTCAATTGGTCGATGAGCTCGTTCGTGTTGGCGTTCCCGTAGGACGTCGTTGTCGCTGCTGCCGTTCCCGGCATCGTGAATTCCGGATTGTAACGTTGCGCCGTTAGACTCGAGTCGACCACGGTTTTCGTGTATCTGCGCGAAAAGAAAAAAAACCAAGCGAAACGAGAGAAAAATTAATCAGTGAATTTTGAATAAAATAAAGAGAAAGAAATGAAAGGATTTAGAAAAAAATCAGTATACGAATGTAAAGAGAATAAAAAACGAAGATGCATTGATACGATCATTTAACGACAATATATATGGGAGTTTTCGCGTGTTTAATTTCTAGTGACTCACTCGTCATATATATTCACACGCGGTGCATGGATAATATTCGTGTACGTGCGGATAAAGAATTTCTGTGCAACTCCGCCGTCCTATTTCCACGAATTGGCGATTATTAATCGTTATTAATATGTACGAGGGCGTTCACCCTCTCTCGTTTCGCTATTCTCGCTGCTGGCGTGCTAACCACGGTATGCACATTTCCTCCGGGTACATGTGTACACGGAGCTCGATACGAATGAGTGTACACGGAGAAATTAGATACGATATCATTTTGCCCCGACTGTAATAATTGCTACTCCGCTTGTACTCGTTTCTCTATCTCTCTCTCTCTCTCTCTCTCCCTCTGCATACAATAATGCACGTACTATATATTTGCATACGAAGTTTCCTCCGTGCTCCGAAACTATATTTCGCGTATGCCCGCTTCCCTTCCTATATTCGGCGATACGCGAAATATTGTCGCTCGTTCAACAAGTATTACAATTTTAATTGAGACGGGTAAGCGTCGCATTCGGGCGAAGGACAAAAAGAGCAGAAAGTGTACGAGAACAAAAATGAAAATAGAGTATCGAAGGAGAAAGATTAGTTTTCTTCGGGATACGAGGGAGGGACATTTGTGAAAATTGCAGCCCCGGATGGACGAGGGTTTTAAAAGCCAACGACTACGACGACGGAATGAAAACTATGGCCGATGAAAATATCTCGTCCGCGCAAAAATAATGTCTCGTTCAATCTCACTAATACACAACTTCCTTCCTTCATCTTTTGAGTCAAAGAACAAGAGGAGGAGGAAGGCAGAAGAAGAAAAAGATATGGAGAGAGAGAGAGAGAGAGATGTATAGAGAAATGGATCAACGAAGAATCCGCGATGCGTTCAATGCTAGCCATTCACGAGGCACGTCCAGGGCGACCTTCCCCGCGCAGCTCGCTCGTTAACGAGTAATTTGCCCGGTGTGGAGACTCCAAGACATCCTTCTATAAGCCGCGCCGCATCCACGCGCTCCGCACACGGACGGCGAGAGTCACTCTCTTTTATTGCAAAAACTGGTACACCGACACAGTAGAGCTTGGGCTTCTCATGGATTCCTCATTTCTCTCTCTCTCTCTCTCTCTCTTTCTCTTCCCCTCGTTCGCTCGCCGTAGCTTCATCTGATCTCGATCTTCGATTAGTTTTTTTTTCTACTCGTCGGTAAATGAGAAGAGTCCGAAGAATAATTATACAACTATTTGAAAGCTCACACACTCCGTAACTTCAGTTCCCTTGAATTATTCCTTTCACGAAGGGCTGTATTTCGGGGCGCTTGAGTTGGGCCCTTCTGAATCATTAGCTTAAAAAAAAAAGTTACAATCATTGGCGAAGTCAGGCATTTTTTCTTGAAGGGCTAGGAGGGGCCTGACAAAAACTGCTAAAAATAATCGATCATTTCACTTGAATTATTTCGGATCAATGTTGTTCGGGGGGATGAGGTGAGGGGGCGTTCTCACCCTAGTCGTTCCTTGCTACGCCAATCGTTACAATTAATTACTATGCTCAACAATAAATTCGAAATTTATCGCATAAATTTCGTAGACTTAGACATTATTACGTTTTCTCGAAAAATGTCGCGGTTAGAAAAATTCTTTTCCATCATTAATATTCTCTTTAAACATTCGGTGACAATTTAAAAATGCAAATTGGCAAAACTAGCGATTTTTCTTATAAACTCCGGCCATCCGTGATCGATCTGGCACATGGTCGAGGATAGAAAAGCCATTGATGAAATAATTACCACCCATTCATATTTGTCTCCGATGTGAGAGGGCAGGCGGATGGGAAACGAGGGAGCGTGGACGAGAGTTCTCGACTGTAATGAACCCAAGGGCGACGGTATCTTTGCAGCAGCGAGAGAGCCGAAGGGGTTCGAGGAGGAGCCTGCGAACGCATCGAGAGCCACAAAGGTGGGAGAGCAAAGGTTTTTCCCTAGTGTATATGCTGGACCTTGCGGTAAGAGCGATAGAGAGAGAGAGAAAGGTTATTAATCGAGTTGCTGGCCTGTCGAGTGCGTGTTTCACCCTTGGGTTCATTCTGCAGCTGGAAAATTTGCTCCGGATCATCCCCCCCACTCTTGTTTCTTCTTCATCATCGAGCAGTGATGAATTTGTTTGCAGGCTTGTATTCCTCAACCAAAGGTATGGTGCAGAGAAGAATGTTTTTCTTTTTATCTTCGTTTTATTTTTTCTTATTATTATTATTATCCTCGCTGAAAGAGATCACGATCTTTCCGCCCAATCATTCAATGACTGGCAAAGAAGGTGTGGTTTCTTCACATTTATGTGTGTGTGTGTGTGTGTGTGTGTGTATCGAAAAATCACCTCGATCTTCCCTCGTGTGGTAGTTTAACTGTCGAGATTGAAAAATCTACCGGAGAAAAAGGAGCGAGAGAACTATAGAAAAAGAGCGCAAGAATTTCTGTACATCGTATTTTCCCACAGAATCTACATTCTCTCACGCAGACGAATCTATCTCCTCTCTCCTCTTTTCATTGATGTCTCTTTTTAGGACTATAGAGAATAAAAATAGGTACAGACGACGTCGAAAAGAGGAAAAATAGTTTAAAAATTGAATGAAATATATTCACTTGTCATTCCTTTGTTTAATTATAAATTTAATATTTTAATTTACTTAATTTAATGATTACTTTGTTTAATTCGTATTCATTTTGAAAATTAATCATCCAATTATATTGTTCATGGATATGGCGCGTGTGCGAACGAAAAAACGTGAATAATTTTGCACAACTCTTCCCAGAAGTTAAGCAGCGATATGAGAGGGGAAAGCGAAAGATGTATTTGGTAAATTATTTTGAAGGTTGGAATATGCCACGTATTACAAACCTTGAGACGGGATGGGGAGGCAGGGAGAGGGCGGTTGTTCTTGCACCATTTCATATAACGCTTTATGCATTTCTCCATATTCTCTCTGTCTCTCTCCCTCTCACTCATTCGCTGTCTGGTTTGCACCAAGTTGATGCGGTTTCCTTTAGCGGAGTCGCAAGTGCGGTAAGGGAAAGAAGAGAGAGAGAGAGTGAGGCGGGGGTCGGGGGTTCCTCCAGGTTCTTTGGGAAGGTTCGACTCGATGCGGCTCTCGTTATCTGGTGGCTCCGATCTAAATGAGATTCGATCCTTCGTCTCTTCTCCTCACGCCCCTTCCTTTTCTCTCTCTCTCTCTCTCTCTCTCTCTTTCGCTCTCCCTCGAACACGCTTCCCCGCCCATTGGTTGTCGTCGCCGTAGTTTTCACGTAATACGGGCCCGGTGCCTCGAAACCTCGTTCGCAACGTCGAGGGCTCGTGCCAGACGTTCCTGGCGTGTCCTCTCGTCGTCGATTCGTCCTTCGGCGGCAAGAAACGAGAGCGATAGAGGGAGGAGATTCCTCCCTACAATGAGAATTCGTTGCGAGGCATTCCCATATAATTTGCGATTCGATCGATTGGAATTCAATCAATCATCCCCCCTCTCCCTGAATAAAAATACCGATTATTGTCGGCTTTGCAGCGAGTTAAGTACTCGTCGGAAACATTGGGATGTTCATGATCAACGGAAAATTTACCATCGCATAGGCACATGAAAAAGATGGCTTCCGTACAACAGTTTTGTTTAAATCAATTTTTGTAAGTTGCTCTCACTTAAAAAAAAAAAAACATAAAAATTTCTTTTTTTATAGCAGAAAAAATGGGCCTACAGCCCTTTCACGGGATCGTGACCAATAAACCAGTAGCCCTGTATATATGTATGTGTATAATATCGAACCGGCGTTTGATCGTACAGATCGAGGATATACGACGAAATGATGTCTCGACAGCAGTCAACCGGTCGAAGACTTCTCCCTCGCGTTCTCCGCAAGAGCGAAGAAGCACGCGATTTCGATCAATGACGATCGAGACGGCGCCGCTCGTAATTACAATCTGCCGGTCTCACTTTATATTTCTTCCTCGATCGTGTATGCGTATTATACATACATACATGCATATACAGTCTCTACGTTTGCATCGACCTCCTTCAACGATTTAATCGCGAATGGAATTTCGCCTCAGCGTCACACGTCGCGCGTCATTTCGAATTTTCTTCATTACGGCTATATATTCGTCGTTTTGTGAAAGCCCGTCTATAAATATGTATCTTTTTTTCTTTTCATTCTCGTCGACGCAGTGATTGCGCCAAAATATTCCGACGAGAAGGGAAGGTAGGGGGTGAAACGGGGGGGGCGAAAAGGCTTCTCTGACAGGTAGAAGAGTCTCTCTCTCTCTCTCTCGCTCTCTCTCTCTCTCAAGAGAGTGAAAGAGTGACAGAAAGCGAACAGGAAGTGGAGAATCAGCACGGGCAATCTAATCGCTGGGGTGAATGGGGATCCTCGCCTTAGGGATGTGTCATTCGGCGAACAGCGCGCGGCATATCCGAGAGCCGCGATACTCGTATTTTTCAAAGGCTTCGTGCGCGCCCCCACACCGGAAGTTCTACCTTCGCCGAGTCTCGAAAACGAGCGAGGTTATCTTTTCTTTGTTTTTTTTTTCTTCTCGTTCGCTTTTTCTCCCTGTCTCTTTCTCTGTCTGTCCCGTCCGCGGTTTAGGTTGAAAAAAAAAAAAAACTTTGACTCTGCTGCAACGTTTGTAAAGCTTTTCCAATATTTCGGCCCTTTTTTGTACGGTCCGGATCTTGTTTTTTTTCTCTGGTTGGGGAGTATTTGCGGCAATCGAGCATAGTTTGTCAATGGGATGTGAATATATATAGAAAGAGAGAGAGAGTGAGAGAGAGAGAGAGAGAAAGGAAAAGGAGAGGGAAAGAGAGCGAGGCCGCGCCTCGTCGTCTGGTCCGAGCGAATTCGGGACGTTTTCACTCGCGAAGCCAGGCGGAGAACGGCGGAGCAGAGAGAGAAAGGAAGATCGAAGCGAGAGAAAAATCGGAGCAGAGTGCGCAAGAGGGACAAGTGGTAAGTGCCGCGCTGGTCCGCTGATCTTCGTCGCTCCGTGCTCTCCGCTGCGTGTTTCGAGACCAAAAGTAGGGATGGCCATTGCGAGACAGCCACAGAAAGAGAGTGAGAGAGCTGAGGGGTTAGAATGGAAAATACCTCGAGGCAGAGAGCAAGAGACAAAGTGTATGATGGAGACAGAGAGAGAGAGAGAGAGAGAGAGAGAAAGAGCGAGAGGAGAAACGTGAGCTATAGAGAGTTACAGGGCTCCTAGTATACGAGAGGGGAATAACGTTTGCTATTCGCGAGGTTGAAGCTGCAGGAGCACTCGAAAATGTGAGATCTAGCGACCTGAACTTGGACAGAGAGAGTGAGAGAAACATATACGTATAGTAAGCGAGGAGAGAGACATTGGAACTAAATTGGCCGAGCAAGAGAGAGAGAGAGAGAGAGAGAGAGCGGTGCGGGGAATGGAAAATGGTGAAGTACGCCCAAAGTGGAAGTGGAGGAGAGGCTGCTCCGAGCGGGGTGGGAGAACTGAATGGCGCAGTCGTTGGGACGCCTAGCCGCCAATGAGTCTGGCAACGAGAGCAAACGGGCGCCAGCGAGTCGGGCCGCGAATTCTCCGCGCGTGCAACCGTCCCTGTACTTCTCTCTCTCCCTCTCTCTCTCGTGCTTCTTTTTTTTTCATTTTTCTTTTCCTTATTTTATACGTTTGCCATGTTCTCGTTGGCCCCTCTTCGTACCCCGTTATTCCTCTCTCTCCTCACGGTTCCTCCTCCGCGCGCAAAAAAAAGCGAAGAAAAGGAAACGACTCTACTCCCTTCTCTCTCTCTCTCTCTCTCTCTCTGTCGTAACGAGAGCTAAAAGTATTTAAAAGTCCGATTCCCAGATGCGAATTCACTGATAAACGAGCAAGAGCGCAATAAAGCTTCTCGTTCCATTTCTCGCCATTTGGGAAACTCTCGTCAAATTTATCCGTATTACTGGAGGAAACGTGTGCGCAACACTTCGCACAGGGACTATTCCCTTCCCCCTAACCGCGCCATCTCATCGTCCTCTGATGAACCGCCAAGTGCCCTTATAAGGTTCGGTAAAACAGTTGATTTATCCCACGCAAAGGCCAATTATCGTGTATGTATGTGCAGCTCAATATGAAATGTGTGTGTGTGTATGTGTATGTAGATATAACCATCACACATACACGTATACACACATTAATATATTTGCGTGTACTCGAACGTTATGGAAACACAAACGATATTCGCGAGACGCCCACGCACCCCATATAACGTCCCACGATCTCGCAAAATCGTTCATCCTTCTCGGGCCGCTTTCCCATACAAGCTTCTATCTATAGCGGGACCAGATCTTCGCTCTCTTGCCTCGACCGCCTCCGTTTTACGCGTGTTCGTTCGATCATTTTCCATCTCTCTCTCTCTCTCTCTCTTGACCTGTGTTCAATGCCATTTACTGGGATCTCGACCAGTTTTTTTTTCTTCTAGAAATCCATTGGTTGCTTCTACAGCCATATATATTTTTAATTTCTATATGTACTGGCGAATGCTGATCTTAGAGAAAGCTATAAAGTTTGAATATGCGAAGATGCAAATTTGGGACGGCTTTTTTTTCAGAGCGTCAACTTTTTTCTTTCCACCTAATATGCGTATGATGACGAAAAAAACGAGCGAGTGCAATATCTTTCAGCGTATGAGCGTTCTGTGCTCTATAGACGACAGAAATTTCTTTTGCAATGAGCAACGGGCCTCCTCCTTCGTGCACAGACTTTTCCCGGGACAAAGCGCAAGAGGGGAAGAACGCGAAGGAATGAGAGAAAGAGAGAGAGAGAGAGAGAGAGAGGGCTCCAGGGCAGCAGACTTTACTTTAAAGCCTCCCCCCTTTAGCCTCGTCGCGAGGGTCCTTGATTTCTTTTCTACACTCTATGACGTAGTTTGCTTCTCTCTCTCTCTGTATGTATTTTTCTCGGTCCACGGTCCGCTCATTCTTTGCAGAGAGAACTCTCCCTTTGGCTGGCTTTTATTGACGTCCGTCTTATTCTTATTCTTCTTCTTTGCGTTTTCTGGCGTGTGTGCCCCCGCGTGGGCTATGAGAGATTCTGTTCATTGGAGATCCGTACGGGAAACCAAACACCGTCCCTCTGTCGGCGCAACGAGAGAAAGAGAAAGAGAGAAAACAAATAAACTTGAACTTGCCACGAGTTTTTTTTATACCCAATAATATTGAGTTAATATCAACCTTCTTGGTCCATATTAAAATGGCTGTTGTTCAAAAATACTTACAATAAACTTCATTAATTATGACTTATATATATATAAATATAAGTGATAATTGGGCAAGTTTATTTACTTTCTATCTTTCGGTCTCCCTCCCAAATTCGTCGCTTCCGGCTTCGGTGCAACGGTCTGTTATTTTATCGGTCACTCGGTGGACAAACGTTCCGGTTAATTGAAGGCTTTTTGACAGCGCTGCAGAATCCTACCGCGATGATGATGATGATGATGATGATGATGATGAGCCTGGAATACAGCCGGTCGCGTTTCGTTGCACCAGCATTGAGAACTCTCCCGTTTACATCGCAACGGGTTTTGCCCGGTTGCTAGAAACGCAAGTTAATTAGAAGCCTTTGGTGCAACGAGGAGCGATGTCCATCCCACAACCTTTTCTCTCTCTCTCTCTCTCTCTCTCTCTCTCTCTCTTTCTATCTCTCTGTCTCTCAGCCGCTACGTCAAAGAGAGC
Source organism: Ophion ventricosus (assembly GCA_963932345.1). Lineage (NCBI taxonomy): Eukaryota > Metazoa > Arthropoda > Insecta > Hymenoptera > Ichneumonidae > Ophion > Ophion ventricosus. Next base: position 458,042 of record OZ010716.1, on the reverse strand, counting down.
CGCGGTCGCCCTTTTACCTCCGTTCTTCCAACCATCGCAAAAATAAATATCAATTGAATATTATAAAACGCAAGCGATAAACGTAAAATTTAATATCGATACTAAATGATTAAAATAAAATATTAAATTGATACAAATTCGTTTTTTTTTTCTATCCTTCTTGCTTTTGACGCTTTTGCGATAGAGATGAGATGTAAAAATTTCTTTTACTCACTCGCCAACGCGTTCACCGTTCCAGCAACGTTTGTCAGGATACTCCTCGCAAATGGCGTCGGCGAGGGTGCCGTAGAAGGTCCTCGATCTGACGACGCTCGCCAAAAAATTGCCAAGTTGAACGTGCAACTGCGTGGGCAACGCTTTGTGGGGTTGATTCGTTGCTTGATGGGGATACGAGCCCGAGGCGGACGAGTCCTCGATGTTGGCCGAGGGTGGCGACGTTTCGGGCTCGGCGTGTCCGCAAACATTTCGTACCTGAAAAATATAACGCCCTGGTGTACTTTCTTTTTCGGCTTTTCAACTAAGAAATTTCGAGTACACGTTGAAAACGTCACGAATTTATCGCTCCTTTGGCCCAAAACCATGAGTTACTTATTCCGTATAGCCAAAAGTGTGTTTGAAAAAAAATTCCACAACCAAACGCCAAAACAACGATAAAATCGTTAAGTATTCCGCAAACTTTTTAACGGCATGAAGAAAACAAAAAATACAAATGAGAAGAAAAAGAAGCATAACAATAAACCTGAAATATTGCGGTTGGAGAACAAAAAAAGAAGAAGTAACAAAGTTACCGCGTGCGTCAACTTTTCACTATCGGCTGGCTGCAGCAAACCGCGCTCTCCTACAATAACACGTGAGAATTGCAAGTATATACAATACGTGGAATATAAACTTTCTTTGGAGGCTCCTCGCGCGTCGAGCAACTCTTCGTCGATAAGGAGACGTGCGGCGCTGGATCGCGCGCGAATTTCGCTACGGGAGCGAAATAAATATATCGTTGCTCTCCGGCGACGCGAAAAGTTTCTTCTTGTTTCTGGCGACAGAGAGAAAGAGAGAGAGAGCGCGGGAGAGAGAGAGAGAGAGAGAGAGAGAGAGAGAGAGACGTCAATGCGCCCACACAGACACGACCGGTTTTACGATCTCGAGAGATTTCATCCACAAAGACGAATAATAAATCGTCTTCTGCTTCTTTTGCTACTAGTTTCTACTTTTGCCTTTTTTTCTTTTTCTTTTTAATTCTCCTATTTTCTTTCAACTCGTCCCTGCGTTGCTTTTCCTTTCGCATTTTTGTAGAACTCGCGAGAGAGCGGTTGACGCGAATTACTAGATACGAGTTTGAGGATTAACGACTCGTCACAAGTATAAGCATACACCCACGCGTACGATACGTGAATAGCGCAAGGTGAGAGAGCGAGCGAGAGAGAGAGAGAGAGAGAGAGAGAGAGAGAGAGAGAGAGAGAGAGACGAATGGAGGCGCCGGATGATAGAAAGAAGAGGAGAGGAAACGAAGAAAGAAAAAAAGAAAATCCAAGGTCTATCCGTTTTGTTCTTGGCATGGGCGCACCTCTATCCGGCACTCGTTCTCACTGGCTCTCCTCTTCATCGGCGCAGGGCGAACCCTGGAAGGCTCTCTCTCTCTCTCTCTCTCTTTGTTTCTCCGTGCGAAACTCAATCTTACTCCTTTTCACCGATTCTACTTCCTCTCAACGTCAATTTCTTTCTCTCTCTCTCTCTCTCTCTCTCTCTCTCTCTCTCTCTCAACTAACTCGCGTGCGTTCCACAATGCTGCCCCAGCCCCGTCACGTTTCCCATACCACGCTCATGTCTCGTTCGCCTACATATATGTATATGAACGCGGGTGGGAAAGGTGAGTCAGACGGCGCAGGCCAAGCATTCGGGGTATGGTCGATTGATGAATCAGGGTGTCAAAGAAATGCGGGTTTGAGGAAGAGGGATATATATGTGTATATATATATAGAAAGAGAGAGAGAGAGGGAAGAAAGGATGGAAATATGAGAATGGGAAACTATAAAAAAGAGAGAAAGAGAGAGAGAGAGAGGGAGAGAGAATATACGCGCGGTCTCGCACAACGGAAATCGATGATGCGAAGAATCAACGATTTGCCCATCGCCTTACGCTCTTCCACCAGGAACGATACGAGAGATAGGCTACGGAGTGTACACGAGACGAATAATAAATGCGAAATCGCTGACGATGAAATTGCAATTTCCACTGTGGCTTCCTGACGCGCGTATCTCATATACTGGCATTCAAAATAAAAAGATTCGCAATGTCAGATTAGCCGGACTATTTTCAATTACGTACAGGGTTGATGGTTATTCGTCACGATCCCGTGAAAGGCTTGTAGGACACGTTCTCCGATATCATATAACCCGGTAATGCTGTATGCAAAGGGCAACCATTTTCGATATGCTCCTTTTTTTTTTAGGCACCTTTAGAAATTAATTGAAAAAAAAACTGTTTTATGGAATCAAACTTTTCTGTTATTTGGAGTTTGAGGACACAGCGAAGAAAAATTATCAACAATAAAAATAAGAATAATTTGCAAACATTTTTGAATTAGTGGTCCAAAGCTCGGCAAGTCTAATAATTTTTCGTTATTTTCTTTGACAAAGATGCAGGTTTTATTAAAAAGAAATCACTAAGTTACCCTGCGGATCGTTAAAAAAAATCAACTACACATTATTAGCTATCCAAAGAGGATTCCATATATTTTTTTTATTGTTACTTACCCCTGACTTAAAAAAAAATTAACAAAAATAATACCTCGAAAATGGTTGACTTTTTGCATAAAGCATTACTCAGTTATTTGATAGCGGAAATCATGTCCTACGACCCTTTCACATGATTATCAATAACGAGAAGCCCGATATATATATATTATATATATAAAATGATAAATTAATGCAATGATAAATGTATCGTAAGATGAGAGCGTCGAATATTCGAAACTCGACGCGATGCATACGTGCGCGCATCCTTCCTCGTTGGTGATACAATATGGGCCGAGTGCTCTCGGCACTGGTTACATTTGGTTTCATTGAGCGATAAGCCAAGTCGTCCCGTTCATCCGGCTATAGTCCTTAGAAATGTTTCGTGAAGGCGATGGCAGGAAGGGCTCTGATAGAAGACGAGAGAAGAGGCGAGGGCAAAAGAGAGAGAGAGAGAGGGAGGAAATCTCCGAGACTTCCTGGGCATTGAGGACGACTTAACGGCGAGAGAGCCCGCGGGTACTTGCCATTCTCGCGCTTTCTCTCTTTGCCATTTTGCTTCAACGAGTTCCCAGCGATGATGCTGTATCTCACCAACGATAGAGAGAGAGAGAGAGAGGAGAGAGAGAGAGAGAGAGAGAGAGAGAGAGAGGAGAGAGAGA